>SNQJ01S0126465.1:11650-37988 GCA_010110895.2 Picea sitchensis
CCACGCGGGTACCTATCAGGGTCCCGACTTCCCGGTAGGAAACAATTCACGGGGAGACAAAATCCATGCCATGTTTAAGAAGACAAAAATGGAGTTGGTTAATCATGCCTCTGGCCTTGTCTGCAGTTTTGATATCCGAAGCGTTCTTATGAGAGACCAGTTGCGCCTTTTCAGGTTCATTACTTGTCTTTGCAGAACCGCGTTCCCTTTCATCCTCTTCTGCACACTGGCCAAAGCCACATAGACGCTTTCCAATTTCGGTTTGTATTCCTTGAATTGATTTGCATTTATTTCTTCTGACACCCTATGTGCTTCACGTAGCTAGATGATTATATCATGTGCTTCCCTGAGTTGTTTCTTGAGCCAAGTCACGTTTCCCTCTCGACCCTGTGATCTTGATGCCTTGAGGGTATTTGCTTCCATTTGTTGTTTCAACAACCTGTGAAATGCATCAACAACCTAATGTGATGCGAATGTATTCTGTCAAACCTTCCCTCACAGGTGAAATATTTCCTAATCGCTTCCAAGAGTTTCCGAAAGGGCTCCTACAAATATTTACTTGGAACACCCCTTCAACTTTCCCATTTAAACAATCTGATTTGATGAAATCATCGTAGCACCCCGTGTCCAAAGGAATTCCTTTAAACCACCTTTCAACGCATGGAGGGATCTCTGTTGCGGCCGACATAGTTTCCTCTGTCACCTGGAAAGTGATACCTGCAATTACTGCATAGAACCTGTCGAACCTGAGTGCGAACTGTTCCACTAGTCTCATGTTGAATCCTTGAATTTTCCTACAAAAGACCATGCATCTGACATGTTCAAAAGACGCTTTGACCTCCGGATCTTCATTGACTGACGTTAAGTTTTGAGGCTCGGGCCCAACATTCCTTCCACTTCGCGCACCCTTCCTTATGTTCTGGGATGTTGCCATGGTGCAACGTGTATTTGTTCTGCACGCTATGGATTTGGCATGGACCCAAGGCAGTAATCTTGATTGACCTAGACTCACGAGAAGAATTACAGACCGTGCATAAAACTTGGATGGTGAACAAAATACATGCAGAGAAACCAAAATTTATAATTGGGCGGACGAAAGATGGAATTGTGCCAGGGGACAATGAATCCATGGTGACTAGAGGTTTCGAAGCAAGATGAATATTTTCGCAGCACATCCTCATGACGAGTACACTTTGGGGCATGTAAAGTACAATTGATAATAGCTGCAGGGTATACGTAATATGAGCGTCGTGATGTTTCATTCTTTCTGACTTCATAATGAGTTGATGATGGTCATTGCACTTGCCGATGCGACTTCTATTTAACAACTTGCTTCGACCTTTGGCATGTAAAACCTTCTTTTTTGATAGGAACCGACTCTTTGGGAAAATACGTGTACCATTTACACATTTTTTGACTCTGACATCCCTTCCCAACTCCAAGGGACAACTGGCCACTTACTGACTTTGACGCATTTTTTGTTTGGTACTTGACCTCACACGCTTTGACACATGGACCATGACTCGACTAAGACTGATTCTAAATAAAAATAAAAATGACGACGCTAACAGATGGCTCCAATGAGGATGCCATCCTCCCAATGAGGTGGCAAAGAACAACAGACTATGTGCCTGACCATTGGGCCTTATTCAACTTCTAGACTCCGAAACAATGGAAAAGAAAAACACAACCTAACATTTCTTGACATAGTTAACGCCAGACTTAGCATAAACTTAGGGCCTTCACTCTGGGCTTCAATTTTATGTTGACAGACCAACTCAAAACGCCTTGTTTGAAAACAAAAATTAAATGGCTATATACAATGACATGAAAACTAAACAGACCTTATTGCACTAGGTAGTGTTTGAGGAACCTGCCGTTTACAGGCCCCCAACCAGTGGAATCTACATTAATCTCTTCTATAAAATATGCATTGTTCCCATGATACACACTGATTCTGAAAGGAACCTTCCAAAGATGATCGAATTTCATGTGCTTTTCTTTATCTCTGTTCCTCGCGTCCCACTTTAGCACTAGATCCTCCACCTGAAATTCCTCCTATTTAGAGTGCTTGTCGAAAGTTTTCTTCATCTTGTCTTGGTGAAGTTGTGATCGGTTGTAAACCTTCTCCCTCATCTGCTGCGCATGAGTTAACTAATTTATCCTTCTCTATGTGTCGTCTGGCTCATCCTCTTTCTCTTGCATCAAATTTCTGACGGGAAATCCCAACGAAGTAGGGAAAATAGTGTCTGCGCCATATATGATTTGGAAGGGCGACGTGGAGATAGAATTTTTGGTAGTGACTATGTCCACCCACAGCGCGTAAATGAGTTTCTTATGCTAGGCCTTCTTGTTGTCATGCATGAGTATTTTAATGATCTTGGTTAAACTTTTGTTTGACAATTCTGCTAACCCATTACCCCGTGGGTAATACGTTGTAGAATGTCCCAGGGTTATATTGTAATCCTGACAAAAATTATCCATTTTATTGGACTTAAATGCGATTGCGTTATTTGTAATGATATTGAGAGGGCATCCGAACCTAGACAAGATGTTGGTCTCCAGAAACACAATGATGATCGTTTCGATAGCCTGCTTTGTTCGAATTGCTTCGATCCATTTTGTGAAGTAATTTGTGGTCATAAGTATCCATATTTTTTGCGCGGAGGATGCTGGATGAATATCCCCTATAAATTCCAGGCCCCATTGCATGAACGATGCTTCAACTGAGATGAGTTTCAGTGACAGGGGTTGCATCTTTCTCCTTCCATCGAAAATTTGACACTAGTGGCAGCTGGAAACTTCTTTGTATACATTTGTGAAGATGATGGTCCAATAGTAACCTTCTCTTAGAATTTTATGCGCGATGGTTTTCCAGTAGTGATTTCCTTCGCATTCACCTTTGTGGAATTCCCTGATAGCTCGTTTTGCGTCATCTTCTAGCAAACAACTTAGCAATATCCCTCCCAGATCCTTCCAATATAGGGAGTTGTCCAATATGCAGAACTTGGTAGCCTTCAACTTTAAGAATTTGACCTTGGTCTTACTTAACCCTGGACGAGCTTGCAGATTTATCAACACATAAATGATGTCTGTATACCAAGGTGAATCGATGAACTTTTGAGACACCTGTGAAGTTATTTATTCCTGAGGAATCTTTGACATATCAGCAATGAAGTTGATTCCCAGAACGTCGCAGTTCGACTGGACCATCATTTTTGTGAGGCCTTGACCCTTAATCAAATTTGTGGGCTTGATTTCAAGGTCGTATTCCAGCATGACTGTGATCCACTTACCTCTTCTTCCCTTAGGGTCAGGCTGAGTTAGGATGTCTTTGACTGATTTTTTGGGCACGTAAGAAATGATGTGGGAATGAAATATGTAATTCATGAACTCCTTGAGGGATTTCACCAAGGCGTATGCTTGTTTCTCCATAATGTCACACCTTAGAGGGTAATCCCTCAATGTCTTGTTGAAGTAAGCTATAGGCTTTTCAAATTTCTGATCGTCTTTCTGTAACACTACGCCATCAATGGTATGCTTAGAGGCGAACGAGAACATGATGAAGTCCTTCATGAAGTCTGGGCTGGCCAATACATGAGCTTTGGGAAGTGCTACCTTGATATATTCAAACGGTTTCCTGGATTCAGGGTTCCATTTGATCTCGTTCCCCTTTTTGAGCATGTTGGTGATATGTTTTATAATTTCCTCCAGGTTTGGGATGAATATTCTCAAGAAATTTACCTTTCCTAAGAAGGACTGCATCTCCTTCTTGCTGTGAAGAGTGTTGATTTTCAGGATTCCTTCTACCTTGTTGGGATCTATATTTATACCCTCTTTCGAGATTATGTGCCCCAACAATTTCCCTTCTTTAATTTCGAAATGTGATTTTTTGGGATTCAACGATATGCTGAACTTCCTATACTTTTGGAAGACCTTATTCAAATTCCCAAGGTGTTGTTCGTCAGAGTCAGAATACCCTGTGATGTCATCTAGATAGATCACGATAAATTTATCATTTTCCTCAGCAAATTCTATATCCATTGCCCTTTGGAAGGTAGCTCCATCATTCATTAGGCTGAAAGGAATCTTAGGATACATGAACATCCCCCATGGTGTCATGAAAGTTGTCTTTTCCCTATCATCTGGGTGTACCATGATATGATTGTAACCCGAAAAACCATCCAGCATAGACATATTTTGGGACCCAACTACCTTTTGCAGAATATACTCCATCTTAGGGAGCGGGTAGTTGTCCTTGAGTTATACTTTGTTCAAGTTTCGAAAATCCACGCACAACCTTATTTCATCGCTCTTTTTCCTTACAGGCACTAGGCTAGAAACCCATTTCGAAAACCTTAAAGAAACAATAATTTTGGCTTTGAAGAGTTTCTTTACCTCTTTTTAAATTAGTGGCAACAACAGGGGATTTATCTATCTTAGCTTTTGCTTGAAAGTTTTTTAGTCTTCTTTGAGAGGAATGACATGCCAAATCACTTTAGTGTCGTATAATTTCAAGTCATCATAAATCCAGGCAAAGACATCGGGAAAATCCTTCATGAGTTTGATCTAGTCCTGTTTGAGCTCTGGGATGAGCGTCTTTGACAATTTTATTATCTTTGGATTCTCCTGGGTCCCGATGTTGCAGTCCTCGACATCTTCATTGTTCGTAGTGATCTTGGGATTTCTAGCCACATTGTTTTCATCAAATAACTTTTCCAACGGAACTAATCCCTTTTGTATGATATTATTCTTCAGTTGTACTATGTCCCTCCCAACTATTTGGTTCTGGAAAGGGTCATCATTACTGCGCGTAGCTGCTCTTTCATCCTTTTCGCAACAACACTCATCATCAATGTTTACATTAGCGAACTCATCACTCATTTGGAGAAGTATCTCCACCTGTTTGTCAACCTAAAACACATGCCAATACTTGATATTATTGGGTACCGCCGGCCTGTGTTTGAATTTGATCTCATAGTTTTTGTTGGGGAAAATGGGAATTTTAAAAACTAAGGCCGAGGTGGCCAAGGAATCAACAATTTGATTCTTCCCCCTCGGGATCGCTGATAAATTATACTCTGAGAATTCTTCGAGGAGGTCTAGCACTAGGTTTATGTACGCTCTTAGTCTCGGATGCTTGGATTGGTATATACGTTTCACTTGGTTTATAACTAGCTCAGAGTCTCCATGTACCTCTATCCTCTTTGCGCCCAACTCTTTCAAAACTCTCAGACCCAAAATCAATGCTTCATACTCAACCATGTTATTTGTACAATGGAAGGTGAGTTTGTATGAGCATAGTTTTGTGCCTACCTTGGGAGGATTTATCCATACACCGACCCCAGCCCCAACCGAAGCTCATTTTCCACAATTCGTTTTTCACATGGTTCCTCGAGTCTATGCACTCTTCTGCTTGTCGCACAGCTTTATCCCTGATAGTCATGATAGTCGTCGACTCTTCCTCTTCAAAGCTCAGATCATTGTAAAATATGAAGGAGTCGATCTCACTGTCGATGAAGTAGATAGGGTGGTTATTTGGTTGTGTCCTACTGCTCACAATGTATTTCATTAACACTTCTCTCTACAATCGTCTCTCTTGGACGAAGACAAGAATGGTGGCATATGACATATCCATTTGTAGGGTTCCCTTCAATTTCGCGACCCATGACCTAGATAATAGCATGCCAAATTTAGGGGGTATATCAGACACAAACACGTCCATAAACAAATTATTAGAAGGGATTTGGGCCAGTGACACAACCAAATCTTTGATAAGGCCCAAACATTTCACTTTCCTTGAATCGAAAGAAAAAATATCCTTATAGGGCCTGGTGATGTCCAAACCCAAATCGTCCATGATCACTTTGGGAATGATATTGTGCGACGCACCCGAATCCAACATGGCATTGTGAAAAGTCATGTCATGGAACTTGAGGCTAACATAGAATGAGGGAATTTCCTCGATATCACATGTTTCATCCACGCACGGAAAAAACAAAATGGCAGGGTGATCATCCTGAACGTTCAGGGTATCAATATTTTCTCCCATCTTTAGCATTTTAATAATTTGATCCCGATATTCTCCTTTCTTGATGAGCTCATTGAAATGGATGGATATTTTAATCTTTTCCATTTCATTCTCAAAGTTAAAAGGGGGGGAGACTTTTTCTACCTGCTTGACGTCTGTCTCCCAGCTTGTTTCTGGCACTTTCCTTAGAACCTCCTACTTTGAATTTCCCTTTTTAGTCGCATCCTTGGTTAGGTTATCTTTCTTCGGTCGGCTCGTGGAAGGGGTGTCCGCCAGAGGTTCCCTTATGGGATTTGTCTTCTGAGGTCCTTTAGGTGCCTTGCCACTCATGAGGTTGTATTTCTTTTGGAACTACATGATGGGATTGCAATAACCCTTCCTGAATTCCTCCATTTCCCAAGACAACATGTCATCTATCTCCAACATAATATCATCGTTTTCGCTTATGTATTGATAGTTTTCTCCCTTCATCAAGAACACATGTGTGTCCTTGTCCACAACAATGCATTTGATCTTGGATCATCTGATCAAAATTGTTATCACTGAAATTTCGTCCACACATGGTTACAGGAACTCAGCATCGTCAAACAGTGATGAAGTCATCCATGGAATTGAATTAATACCAAGGCATTCATAAAAGGGTCAAAAAACTATACAAAGTAGTGAAAAATTGAAGGGCACTATGAAGGCATTGGGCACGCGCGCACATGCGTAGAACATGAATGCAGAAATCGCGCACATGCACATGATGCACGACTGTTATCGAAAAAAGCCGCGCACCTGCTAAATGACGCATTTATGAGAGTGGTCGGCCTCCCACCCACTTATGGTTCATCTCCCAAGCCAATTTGACCCTCAAATCTGGAATGGATTTGACTAGATGGCTGGTCAAAGACCTAGAAATGCCCTAATTAGCCTCTTTTCATGCTACAAAGCAGTTAAACAATAGCTCAAAGGAATTCTATAAAAAAGCCATGGATGCACCTCATTTTTCAAGGAATTCAAAGTAATGTTATGCTGCCTCTATTATCTTGAGGACTCCATCCTTGTCAAGAGCATATTTGCACCATTGCATTAGGCAATCCATCTCACCCATTGAGTGGATTTGTAAAGAGTTCTTTCATCATTTTCCATTTTTCTTTTTTGTAAGAAGAGCTAGCTAGTGGGGGTCCAAGAGCCCTCCCTTGGAGGAAGAAGGGACTCATAGTCCCCTTTCTTCTTGGTGTATTGTTTCACTAATAAATCAACCTCAACATTGGTGACATGGGTCTTATGGTTCTTTTTGTTTCTATGTCCCTATGCTCATGAATTTAGTTGTTATTTCATTTCTTAGTTCAATTCTTAATTGTAGTTTTTTATTTCTTTCCCTAACTCTTTTCCTTGCAGTTGTCCTGCTCAGCAGACCCAACTGATTTTGCAAGCACCTCTATTTTTCTCACTAAGGTGATGGAAGAGGCGCAACAGATTGGCGACTCCACTGGGGAAAGGTATCAATTTCATACACCATTTGGGTTTTTCTTCCTCTTCTTTTAGTTTGTTTAACTTGCAGGTGCACTAACCGGCCTAAGACAACCTGCCAACCAGGGAATTCCAAGTTGAATTGAGAGAAATCCATTCGGATTTTTCATTCTCGGTCGTGTGTCATATATGCACGGGTTTTTATGCCCACATATGCGCATCGTGCGCACATGCGCTTGATTCACAATTCTGTTCTGCGCACGTGCGCATGTTGACTTGTCTCTGTTCACGCGCATGCGCTCTGTGCGCCTCTGTCTCCACTGAGACCTGCGCTTCTATGCAAAAATTCACATTGTAAAGTTGTTGAGATGTGGGGAAGGCCATTTTCCTTCTTAAAAATGATTTCAAGCATGTTTTAAAGCTACACCACACTTAGTACCCTCATCATATAAAGGGGTTAGTCAAAAACACATAGGCACTTAGGAGGATAAAATCAATTTCCCTTCTTTGCTTTTTGCCACATGGATGGCTTGTTTTGACTCACAAGATAAGTTGGAAATCATTTTTAATCACATTTTTGACTCACAAGATGGAGTTGGAAATCATTTTAATCACATTTGACTTGCATTTGGGACTAGAAGTTGAATAACAACCGCTTAGTATGCTCTCTCTCTCTCACTTCCAAGCTCTCTTTGAGAATCGTAAAAGATTGTGAAATCCATTTCATTATCCCTTAAAAAAATTGAAATCTTTAGGAGAGGACAAAACCCTTCTTGGGACTCCTCTTAGCTTACTTTTTCAAACACATATTATTATTGTAATGTAGCCCATACATGCCCACATGCTACAAAGATAGAATAGTGTTTGAATTTTGCTTCTTAGATCAAATCACTAGGAAGTTTAAAGGTTTTTGTAACGGACCCATACATGCCCACATGATAAATCTAGGATAGTTTCAAAGTTTTTCTTAGATTACATCACAATAGGGATAAAGGGATAGTAATGGACCCATTACGTCCACATGCTAGCTTCCAAGGGACTTTTGAATTACGCAAGGTTGTACCAAAGACACTTAGTTAATTAGGCAATCAAACACTTGTAAGGACCAAGTGAAGTCCACATGCAAGAAGGTGACATCTAATTCACTAAAAATTGGCACACTTTCACTCACACACAAAAAGTCACTTATCACTCACATAGCTTCTTTGAAACGGAGGTCAAAGTGCAGCCTCCAAAAGGACTCAAAACAATTCTGCACCCTTTCTCGGACTAAACTATCCAATTTGCATTTTTAATCAACGATGTTATTTTGCACCCCCAACCTCCCATAACAACTACATCTAAAATATTTCTAAAGTGCCCCAAGCTAATTTTTCTCCACAAAGAGGCTTCAAAAGAAATATTTAGTCTAGGTAGGGATTTCGGGATATGCATCCAAATAACTCCCCATTATCCTGTTCTCACATTGTCAAACCATAGAAGTTGTCAAATAGGGGAACTTTAAATCCTCCAAGTCGCGTTCCTAATACCATAAGGCAAGGGGATACCCGTGAGGGGTTGAAGGTCGAGGTCCGGGTGTTCTATGCGTCCCCCTGAGGCACCCACCTTCATGGGATCCATCTCAAGGGACCCATTTATTAGGTCAGTAAAATCTAAATGTCGACTTTGACCGAGGTACCTAGTGACCAAATTTTAGGACATCTAATCATGTGACAATTGTGGGATGCAATTGCACCCTTGATTTCGATATTTTGTGTGGTTATTGGAAAATATCACCAGCTCTTTTGATATATGCCCTCAATTCCCCTCATTATAACCAATTATTTCATCCTTCACTAGTTTCCTCTTCCGCAACACTTCAGACCCATTGTTGAGTACTACATTAGCGTCCAAAGGCTATTTTGAGAGGAAGTACGTTACGTCTTCTAGACATGAGCATTTGTTTTCTTTTTGATCTCTAATGCAGACAAAAACCCACTTACCCATTACATATATGTTTCCTTTTCAAAACACATTTTATGTATGATGCACACATAGCTTGATTTGATATATATATATATATATATATATTGTGTAACACTCAACGCAAAGGCTCTGTTTCTATATTACCACTTCCTCACCACTCTTGCACATTCATGCCTAGTCTGACATCATAGGGGAAACACAGAACCCCCCGTCGTTCACGACGCCATAAACCTCCCTCCTATCTTGGGGGAGTATCCGGTCATGCCCGCTCATCGACACATCCTTCACACACCTCGGAGTGCTAATGTTTTTGTAGGATCAACTTTTGCTTGGTTTTACATTACTTGGGTCCACTTCCTAAGGCCATCGGGATTCACTCGCCTCCTTTACATGAGCAGGGGACCCACTTCCTCTCTCGGGAGGAGGAAGCATCAACCCACCTAGCCCCCTCAAGGGTCGCTCCTCCACAACACACACTCACACCATGGCCGGAACCAATCCTCCACCCACTACTGCATGCCATATTTGGCCTCTCTCAACATACCCGATCTCAACAAACTCACCAATGATCCTATATTGCATGAATCCCACATGGCCTACAATGCTCCACTCAAACTACCTCTGGACATACCAAAGTTTGAAGGAAAGGCATGCATGACCCTCGCCAACCATGTCATGACCTTTCACCTATGGTATTCTCCATCATTATGGATGATTCCATCATATCACATTATTTCAACACACACTCATTGGCCCATCGACCAAATTGTATGTAGAAGAAAATCGTGGTCCCACGCTTAATTCTTTGAGTCATTGGCCAAAGCATCTTTGACCTTCTTCTTATTACCAATCTGCAACGACAATGGTCTAGAACTACTTTCTAATTTCAAACAAACTCCTCAGCCACACATATCAATGATCACATTCACGAAAGTGTCAGTAGGGCATTATACAGTAAAAGGTAAACCACCAAGAAACAGTGTCTCGACCGGTTTCTTAGATCACTTGTTCTCTCCTAGAAGGATGTAGCTTCCACCTCCCTCAATCTGAAGAGGAAGCTATCAACAAGTGACCTAATAGTATGACTCCTCATCTATGCACAATCATGGTATTTATACAATGTACTTCCTAATCTTCCAAAACCCGTACATTTGGCCAAGACAAACCTCGAATGTCTCACTCAGCAGACAGACCGATTGGTACCCTCACCACCACAACCCCAACCACCACCGATGCATGGAACACTACAGTACCCGCCGGTATATGGGGCACTCCTTACTACCCCCAACCACCTTATCAACAATCATACCCTGCTGTAATACTCTCCACCCATCGGACCAATCACTGCACCCCCATACATCCACCTATTCAAACGTAACTCGTACCCCTCTACTTCATCTTATAGTACTAGTGAGCTTATGCCTTCCTATGTACCTTATGGATTGTTACCACCAAAAAATCCGTACATCCCATTTCCTGGTCCCCCACAAACCATAGCTCCCACACATCCTCACATGGGGTGAATTTTGTTCCAACCTTCGCCATTCAACATTACCAGTAATTTTGAACAAATTAATAAGGGCTAATCCAACCCATTCAATAAACAATGCCAAAAATAAAGGGACGGAACAAGAATAACAACAACCCAGTTCAAGGCGAGAATCAACCCCAACAAGACCAATCTACTAGGGGCAACTAGAACTGTGGGTATCATAACCCCCAAGGGTGAAATAATAATAGGCGTCAAGGAGAAATAACAATAATGTTAAAACCAAGTTCCCTTGTGCAGGCCCTTTGTGGTGATTTTGGCCATTACACCCATCATTTCTTAAATTGTTGATTTCAAATGGTTGGAAAACTCGTAGTCTTCCCCTATTCTCCATCACCGGCCTCTTAACAGCACCACAAATAATACGTAACAACCCTCCGCCGCAAGTTAAAAATCCTATTCCACATCAAGGTGTGATAAAGACCCAACAAGAAACACAACATCCCACGCCTCAGGTGGGACAATACCACAAACCCAACAATCCAACAGAACGAACAAATCTCCTCACCAGCGAGGAAGAAAACCTTCCAGAAACATCAATCACAGATCATGCACCCGCTACTGAGTTCCTCCCCATCCCTCCGTGAGAAAAACCTCACACCGACGGGACCCCCAGGATTCTCACCCCACAGCCACCTCGTGATCCCTCTCATCCCATTGCGCTAGAATGTCCACAACCCACAGGCTAGAAAAAATCATAACTATAGTTTGGTAGACGACTTAGCACAACTCGGCCAATATGTCAGTTTTGAAGTCCCTCTGCATTTGTCCTACTCGAAGAAATCATTACTTTCCTCACTTTGGGGTAGTCGACCAGATACTGACTCCATTACCTTTGATCTTGGATTGAGAACCCTTGCTTCCCTCGGGCTTTGATCGCCAAATACCAAGAAAAATATGGAACATCACGGGGCTTCATCGATGTATCATCGATGAAGGTGCATCTACATGCATTATGTCCAAAACAAGATGGCAGAATATCGTCTCTCGAATCATTCCCTTGCCATTACCTTATGAGCTTATTATGGATGACCATCATCTCCTTAAGGGTTCTTTCAAAATGTCCCCGTTGAATTTGGGGGCAAGACTATTCTCATCGCCATTGAAGTTATCGACACCCCAATTGATTATAATATTCGCTTGGTCGTAGCTACACGTATGCTATGAAGGCAGTATCATCTTCTGTCTTTTTGACAATGATGTTCCCTCACAATGGAAGATCATTACCATTGACCAAGTCTCACTACTTAAACTTAATCCATCCCCAACATCGATAACATTCTTCCTCTATGGTTCTTTTGTTTCTATGTCCCTATGCTCATGAATTAGTTGTTATTGCATTTCTTAGTTTGATTCCCTAATTTGTTTTTATTTCTTTCCCTAACTCTTTTCCTTGGTGTACTATCCTACTCGGGCCAGGTAATCTAACTCGATCTTGCAAGTACACCTCTATTTTTCTCACTAAGGTGATGTAATATAGCGAAAAAATCTCGCCCCAAGCAAGAATTGTTTTGGAATGGGAGACTTATTTGTTGGTCGCCCTGGTATCTCTATTCCCTTTGCCTGATCTAAGGGAATTGACCCCACCTAAGGTTTTGATTACTGGGCTGGGGGTCGTTAAGTTCTCGGGAAACAGGTTTGTTTCCCATGGACATTCTTTCCATCAAATTCTCCATCATCTTCATCATTAAGTCTAACTTGTCATCTGAAGATTGAGAAGTCGATGCATCGCATCTCCTTGGGGTTTCTTCCCACTTATGTTGAAACTTTGTTTGATATTTCCCGATGCCATCAGATTTACCTCAACTTTGACTAAGGCCACTCATCATGGTGTCCAAATTAACAGATCTTATTTCCCTCAACAACAAATAGAAATCGTTGTCAAAGGAGTCGACGTATCGCAACTGCGCAGCCCCGGGGGGCAGCTTGACCTCTACAGGGATTGAGTTGTAAAATTTCATGAAACGGGCTGAGAATTATTACATCGTCTCCTTCGGTTCCCTCTTCATATTATTGTATTGCATCAATAGCTACAAAGGATTATTTTTGTCTCCCCATCTGGCGAGGAATGATGTCTCAAATGCAGCAAAGTTTAGGACGTTTGTCGGCCTAAGGGCCTTAAACCACTTCCTAACCTCTTGTGAAAGAATCTATGTGAACAACATAATTTTCACGTCTTCATGGTCTACTTCTTCTAGATCAATGAAATTTCCAAACCAATCCAAGTGATTTTGGGCAGAGATGTTTCCCTCGACATCATACAACTTGATCCTCTTGTTGTAGTTTAGGGGAAAATCATGCAAACAATGACAGGGAAAGGAGGGGAAATCTGGCAGCCATTTATCTGAGGGGATTTGGGATTTACGAGATGTTATGAGCGTGGACTATAGAAACTTGAGATATTTCGCTTGATATCAGAGATTGAAACTTCTTCTCATGAAAGAGTATATCGTCCAAGCCGGTTTCTGATTTTGATTTGAACAAGGTTTGTTCGAATAGGGTGTCAAAATCGAGGTCGTTGATGCTTTACACACCATATTTGGGCAAGGATAATATTATGTCCAAGTAATAGAATGGGTTTGATGCCTTCTCCTTCGCCTTGCAAAGAAGTTTCTTGGGATCATACATGGGCTCCACAGGGTTCGGAAATGATTACTCTCGTATAAATTGTCTTCGAGCCGGATTTATGAATTGGCGTTACTTTGTGTTATCGGGTTCTCTGGAATGGAGTCACTATGGTAAAGGTTTCAACCAATATAGATGTTTGGCCCAATTTTACCCTCAGGAGTCAAAACTATAGCTTTAGTCATTCTCCTAAGGAAAATTTATTCAATTATGTCCCCAACAACGATGTATCGTTTGTGCCTCAGAAACTTCGCTCTACCGAGAAAAAAATGACAAAGGAAACCTACAAAACCAACTTTGAGGCCGGAAACTAGCCTTCCCGACCTGGAGAGGGCTCTTCTGATACTTTGTATTAGTAGAAGGTATGGATTTAAGCAATGGACTAGATTTAACACTTTTATACAACATTTATGGTTCTATTGATGCAGCAAGACTTTGGGATATGGAGTCAATTTAAGAAATGATAGAAACAAAATGACTTAGTGAATGAACTTGAGAGGATAAAGGCTATGTAAGAAACAATCTTTCAGTTTAAAATCGTTGTGTGTGGTTAGAGAAAACACATGAAGCAACTCGAAGAACCGTTGGGGATGAATTCAAAGTTCGTTTAGAAGAAACACATTTTGTCTAAATTGCATCTAACCTAGAGAACCGTGCAGTGAATTCTAGATTCAAAAATCACGTTCATCTGCATAAAAATTATAGATATGAATATAAAGGACACATGAAAGCACATACTAAAGAGAGAATACAATACATAAAACTGCTACAATTAGAATCTTTTGATCAAAGCTTCATGACCTTTGCATTAAGTTTCAATCAAGTTCGAAAGCTACATTTAATAGTCACTGCCTACATTGTTTTTCCAACCAACAAATTTTACATGAAAATGATTTAAATATATAGATAAGGGTCTCACAGACGCTACCTTTCTAACTACTATCTCTAGAAATTAGGTTCTAAATATTCTCTGTTAGATGACTCTTCACATGACACTTTACTAAAAATAGAAAATCCCACTATACTGCATCGCACTATAACCGGCTGCCTCATGACGGTTCGACTATCAATATATCGTCATTAGAGGTTGATGTGTTGATGCTTTCCTTTGATAGGGTATCTCGACGATCAAATGCTCAGCCGTGACTCCCGCCACCCATTGTAACGACCTTGATTTTTTCCACGTGATCGTTCGCTGGAGCGCGCATGTGGCGGATAACCACGGAATTTTGTAGTTGTTTCCAAAATGACAACACAAGTTAAGGGGAAATTCCTTTCTTCAAACTGTCGTGTGTCCAATGTACACATGTCCTTTGTAATAGATAGGTCTCCAACATGCACATCGTATGCTTTCTGCGTGGGTATCTCGACTTCCTAGTAGGAAACAAGTCGCAGAGAGACAAAATCTGTGCCACGTTTGAGAAGACAAAAATGGAGTCGGTCAATTATGCTTTTGGCCTCGTCTGCAGTTTTGATATATGAAGCGTTCTTCTGAGAGACTAGTTGCGCTTTTTTAGGTTCGTTACTTGTCTTTGCAGTACCAGGTTCCCTTTCAGCCTCTTCTGCACACTAGCAAGAGCTGAGAAAACGCTTTCCAATGTCGGTTCACATTCCTTGAAGTGCTTCACAATTCTCTCCTCTGACATTCTTTGTGCTTCACGCAGTTGGATGATTGTGTATTGCGCTTCCCTGAGCTGCATCTTGAGCCAAGCCATGTTTCCCTCTTGACCGTGTGATGTTGATTCCTCGAGGGTATTTGCTTCCATTTGTTGTTTCCATTCTCATGAAATGCATCAACAATATAATGTGATGCAAATGTATTTTTTCAAACCTTCCCTCATAGGTGAAATATTTCCTAATCGCTTCCAAGAGTTTCCAAAAGGGCTCTTGCAGATATCTACTTGGAACACCCACTTCAACTTTCCCATTTAAATAGTCTAATTTGATGAAATCCTCGTAGCACCACGTGTCCAAAGGAATGCCTTTATACCACCTTTCACTACGTGGAGGGATCTTCGTCGCTTGTCCAATGTATTTTCCTCCGTCACCTGGAAAGTGATACCTACAATTACCGTGCGGAACCCGTCGAACCTGAGTGTGAACTGTTTCGCTAGTCTCATGTTGAATGCTTGATTTTTCTTGCAAAAGAACATGCATCCAACCTATTCAAAATATGCTCTAATTCCGGATCTTTGTTGACCAACGCCAAGTTTTGGGGCTCGGGCCCAAAATTTCTACCACTTTTGCAACCCTTTCTTTATGTTCTGGGATATTTCCATGGTACAACATGTATTTGTTCTGCGCATGTGGTGGATTTAGCAGGCATGTGCCTGCAATAATCTTGATTGACCTGGGCTCACGAGAAGAATTGCATAAAACTTGGTTCGTGGAACAAAATACATGCAGAAATGCACCAATTTATAGTCGGTGGGAGAGAGAGATGGAATCATGTTAGGGGACATTGAATCCATGGTTACTAGAGGTTTCGAATCAGGCCGAAGATTTTTGCAGCACATCCACACGACGAGTACACTTCGGGGCATGTAAAATACAACTGATAAGAGCTGCAGAGAATACATGATATGAGCGCTGTGATTTTTCATTCTTTTTTGACTTCATAATGAGCTGATCATGGTCACTTCATCTATCGACATTAATTCTATTTAACAACTTGCCTCGACCTTTGGCATGTAAACCTTCTTTTCTAGCATGACCCGATTCTTTGGGAAAATACCTATACCACTTACACATGTTTTGATCATGACGTCCCTTCCCGACTCCAAGGGCCAACCGAATTAACTTCCCTGTTTTAATTTCTGACTCCATTTGTTGTTCTACTTGACCTCACACGCTTTGGACAATAATGCATTCATGACTCAACTAAGACCACTTCTAACAAAAATAAAAATGATGGTAATCTAACAAATTCCACACATCGAAACAACACATAACTCAGAACATTCTGGATAATAAAAATACATAATTTTTTTATCCATTCTAGGTCGAATTACATGATGTGGGCACTTCATCCCTGGCCATTTTTGCCAGATTTTACATTATTGTGCCCACATGCTCTCACATATAAAGAAAATACAATCATGATTGAATTAAGAAAATATCCGATCTTTCCTCAACCAAATAACTAAGATCACTCAATATTGCAACAAATACTTAGCAAACCCTATTTTTACATGAATATCGAGGAAATTACATCCTCATGACCACGTCGACTTCTGGAAGATTTGGAAAATCAAATCTGACTTAGTTGATGCTCCCCGCATCGAACTAAGGACCTTAGGAACTTTAATCTCAGGAACTATGACCTCGTGAAATTTAACCTTAGGAACTATGACTTTAAGAACTTTGACCTCAAGAAATTTAACCTCAGGAACTATGCCCTTAAGAAATTTGTCCTCGGGAGCTTTGACCTTAGGAGCTTTGACCTCAAGAAATATGACCTCGTGGAACTATGACCTTAGGAAGTTTGACCTCAAATACCATGACCTTAGGAACTTTGAATTCAAGAACTCCGTGATCTCAAGTAATTTGACCTCGTGAGCTATGACCCGCGGAAATTTGACCTGTGGAACTAAGACCTCATGAACTATTATCTTGTGTACTTTTATCTCAAGAACTATGACTTCAAGGACTATGACCTCGAGAACTTTAAATTTTAGAAAATTTAACCCTCAAAAATATGACCTTTGGGAACGCTGGACCCCATGAACTATGACCTTGAGAACTTTGACCCTGAACTATGACTTCATGAACTATGAACTTAAGAACTATGAATTTAGGAACTTTGACCCTGTGAACTATTACTTCAAAAACTTTGATCTCATGAACTATGACCTCGAGAACTATGACCTTGGGAACTTTTACCTGTGAACTTTGACCCCGTGAACTATGACCTGTGAACTACGACTTTATGTACTTTGATCTCAAAAACTAACTTGATGAACTATAACCTTGGGAAGTGTGATCTCAATAAATTTGACCTTAGGAACTATGGCACCTCCTAACTATGACCTTAGAAACTTGACCTCAAGAATCCATGTTACCTGGGGATTAGAAAAATCACTTTTCATGCAATTGATTAATACCAAAATAATTAATCAATGTAAGATTAAAACTATAATATTTTCTAAATTTAACTATAGAATATTTTTTTTAATTATTTTGTTTGAAATTTACTAATAAAAACATTAAAAATTATAATCTCCCAATTAAATTAAGAAGTAATTTAATTTTAATTTTGTTTGAAGTTTAATTAGTTAAAAAATCATTCTGACATTTTTTTATTGTTATCATCATGTTTTGGTCATTTAATATTGATATCGTTTGATAACAAATGTATAAATAATTTATGATGCAACTTCATAAAATTAATTTTTTTTCGATCTCACTAACAAATAATTTGTGCATGATAATAACCTAATAAGAATATATTTTTGCCTTTATTTTTATTTTTATTTTTTATTTAATTTTAAATAAATGAATTATTAAAATTTTATCATATTTAAAAATAATAATGGTTAAATGATTTTTGAATATAAAAATATTATTTAAATAATTTTTAATTAAATTAAAAATTGATGTAATATATTTTCCATTACCAAAACACACAAAATATTCAATTTAAAATTAAAATAAACTTCCTAAAAATAATACTGTTTTTTCGATTTCACTAGCAAATACAAATAATTTATGTATGATACAACTTAAAAAGAATGATATTGTTTTTAATTTTAACTTATCTATACATTTGTTTCGAATGGACACATATTTCAAAGAAAGAGAAACATCTTGCAGGAGGGAAGGCAACGAAGAAGATGATGCAGGCTGGTAGACTGTTATTAAGGTCTGCAAAGGAATTTTGAAAAATTAATCAGATGAGTCCATTGCAAAAGAATTTTGAATGTTCTTGTCTAAAATCCGGTATCTAAATCCCGACAAACGTGAAAAATTAAAAACCTCAACAATACCGATGACCATTAAAGAAACTCTATTTAATGATCAACAAACTATCCTCCATCCACGTTTTCCTTTGTCCCGACGCTTCGGTGGTGGATGGAGGAGGGATGCCCAAAATAGAGGGCACTCGAAAATGGATCACAGAGACAGAAATGGTCGGATGACAGAGACAAGAGGGTAGGGATTGCCAGATTTGGCACAGATGTCGAGGATGTTGGAGGTGTGAATGCCTACGAAAAAAAGTCTAACATTTAGACTACGGTAAAGTAATGTAATGTTATTGTTTCAACAAATACAATAGAAAGAAAATACAATGTTATCTTTGGAAGAAATTGTTGAAGAAGATGGTTCCAGGGTCTCCTCCATGGGAGGGTCCTTTTCTTCTCAAGTATGTGTTGATCCCCTCTCCTTATATTTAAGTGACTTGGATGTTCAAAAGAGCTATCAAGAGAAAGGAGCTCTCTTGAGTTATGATTCAATTTTGATAACATGCACTTACATCGTATGTATGGATGATGAATAGAAGGGTATCAAGGAATTTATAAGAAAATTAGTGGTTAAACCCCCTTAACATGTTATAATAAATAATGATTAATTAACCAAGTCTAGACAACAGGAAGTGTGTTTGGGTAGTGAGTAGCAGAATTTAGGGTAGGGATCCGAGCAGAGCGAGTAGCAGAATCCAGGGTAGGGATCCGAGCAGACAGTAAAAGGTCTTCGGAGAATGGTCTGAGCGAGATGGTAGGGATATATTTCATTTCAGAGGGAACAACTAATCAGGTTGATTGGAGAGCAACCATGGCAACATATTTAATAACGAAGACAAAACCATTCTCCTGGTGGAAGTACCTCCCTCGCTTAAGAGGGAGTGTTGTTGTATTTAACATCAAACATGTACTTCCACATAGGCTTCATTTTGAGCATCGGAGTCATCCTGTAACCTCTCAGAACCTTTAGGAAATTCACTTTATGAGTCAGTTATTAAAGCAAATGACCATTTATATTAATGTGAGATTAATTAAGTTAAATTACTATGTTTGTTGGAATTAGTAACTTAAGTGAGAGTTAATTAAATCCTATCCATTAAGTCTAAAATGAACGTGAGACAAGATCTCAACCATTGATCATGTTAGGAGATATAGGGCTTTGGACTTAGGGTTTGTGATTGCACAGGTTGTAGCTTGAGAAAATCCCAACCTAAAACCACAAAAGGTGTGACAACTATGGGAGATTTTACCCAATCGCCACCTTAGATAAGCACTCCACTTACTTTAGTGATGATGAAATCACCACAAGGGGGGGGAATCTTGGGTGACCTTAGGGGATCAGGGATGGAAAGTGATAAGAGATGAAGGATACCCCTATAGGTCAAGGAAAAGAGTAGAGATGAGGCTTAAGAATGATTGTCGTGAGAAGGTAATTGGTTGCCAAAGGAGATGTACCAAGAAAAAAATGTTAGCCTTGCCTATAACAAGACAATATACAATAAAAATGCCTCAAAACAAAAGGGGATTCATCAAGAATCCTTTCTGTCCCAAATTGTAATAATATGAAAATATATATATCAACAACAAAATGATAACAAGAGCTGCAAATTTAACCATCAAAATCAAGTACAAGATATTGGAAACAAAGCTAGCAATAAGTAGATGAATTTCCAATCATTAAAGCAATATTTTGATAGAAATTAGAGGGTTGTTAGTTAGTGTTATTAGCAATATTTGTAACAGCCTTATGGATGTAGTAAAAAATTGCTACAACAACAAATTATAGCCACTAGAACCAACAAGTAAACCACTCAAAAGATAGCTAATAATTGGTAGATTAATTATGACACCTTGCAAGTGAATTTTCATGGTAGAAAAGTGAGTAATCAATGAAAGGAAGATGAACTCATTGTATCCCTATTGGATGTAGCATTAATTTAATTACAACAATGAGATTATTTGTCCAATCAAGATGCCCCTAGGGCACAAGAAAGCTTATAACATGTAGAATTAAATCCAACTTGAACAATTGCAATATCTCAAGAAATCATTTATACCAATGCATGAATATTCAATCTCCAATGCAAGTAGATTAGTGCAGTATTTGTTTGGTTATGGAGTTTCTTTTGTATGAACTAGGGGTTTGTTACTTCTCTAGGGATGTAAGCCTTTTTACTCCCTAGAGAAAGAAAACCTTAGAAAGGTAAATCTACAAGGGTATAATCCCTTTTACTCGTAGAAACCTTTGCAAAATAGCTTCTTTCAATGACAATTAGATAGATCTTGATGGAGGGTGTATGCCCTTATTCTCATGCAAAAAGCACTCCCTCTACAAAGGTGCTCATATACATGGATTTAATGACACCATAAGCGATGAAGTAAGCCCTGATTCATATCACTATCACACTTACTCTTGAAGTATTTAATTATTTCATGCTTCCCTCATGAGCTATCCCTTTATCTAGGTATTTTATTTCCCATCTAGGTTGGCACACCTAATAGTGTTGGATGAAGGCCCTCCCATACTCAAACTTACCAACTTACATGAATTCCTAGGCTAGTGTGATGCTTGAATGAATTTCTTGCATGGATTATATCTTAGGTAATTTCTTACATTGGATGATTCAAGGACGAATATCTCTTATGAAGATTGGTTTACCTTATCTTATGTTTTACTTTGTTTTGGATGGCCCTAACATGGTTCTTTGAGGGATGTCCTAGGTTTTCACCTAGGATGTTATACCCTTATTGTAGGACTTTGGCGCATGATATGCAAAGAATTGAGTCATCAAGTGACTCACCACCTTCTGATGTGATCTCTCACATCCTCAGAACCTTGGACAATGGACACATGGGCTTCATTTCAACATATTTGGTCATGATGGCACACAAATGGGATGAAATCACATAGGTTGGGTAGAGTACTCCAAGGCTTATTATTCACAAGATCAAGGACGTGTTAACCCCTGTATTTTCACCCTTGAAAATGTTGAGGGTTAAGAGCCAACATGCACTATTTTGGCTGGCATTATGAGATTCTCCCAAAGTTTAACACTTGTGTTGAGTCAGAGGTTGGTTCCCATTAGAGACAAGTTCATGATTGGTACATGATTGTTTTTGTTTCATAGTTAGAGCTAGCTTGGTTTCCCATGCATTTGAGAGAGATGTTTACATACAATAGGTGTCCCTACTTTTTAGGAGACATAGTTTGATAGGCTCATTTGATATTTTGGAGCAGTTTTGAGCATACAGGGATGGTCCTTGCATGATTCTAGGCCCGATGGAACTTTTCTAGGTGACATGCAAGAACTTTATACTTTTAGTAGGTTGAGCTCGAAGCCCCAGATTCATACTCCGAGCACATAGTGTGGATCCTTGAGACATTCTGAGTCTTTTAGACCTTTTCCAGTATGATTTGTCACATATTTCTATTTTTAGCAGGTTAAGCATTGAGACGTGCATGCCAATTTTGATTATGGATACAGATTCCTTGCGGAAAAAAGAATCTAATGACTATGGAATCATTGACATGCGAGCACATTCTATTTTTAGCAGTGTCTATTTTTTGACAGTTGACTTGTGGTGGTGTTCTCCTAGTCATCCTGAACATTTTTGACAGTTTCCTAAAATTTAGGAGTCGAACCCTATTTTTAACAGTTTTTATAAATAGCAGGGGTGATGGTATCCATATGTGACCAGGGGAAAGATCATATTTCGACATTTGGCAAAGTTTCCGTGTGACATGGCATCAAGAAGAGGGGTGCATTTTCAAATGGAAAAATCAATAATGTCAACAAAAAAATAGATAAAGTGAAGAGATGGCGCATAAGATGAGGTGGCACTTCCATGGAGATAATTTATCCAATTAGGGATAATTGATCTCACTAACTTTTACCTCCTCGACATATCCTCACTTTCCATGCATTAATTGCCTCAAATTTCTTTTAAACGCTAATTTCCTGAAATTTAGGTAAGTCCCTAAAAAATAGGGAGAATTCCTCTTCCTTGGATAGCACATGCATAATTGGCGTGTGTTGATTTGTTTTAGTTAAATGAACACTCAACTCACTCTAACCTTCACTTAGCTTATCCTTTCCCTTACTTAAATCACTATTATCTCAATTTCCATGCATTAACTCCCTCTTATCCTCACACATGTGCCACTCCTTCACTTAAGTATCCCTCACACTCACACATGTGATCCTTTTACTCACCATGCACATACATTTTCACTCATAACTCACCCATGCAAATTAATTCCTAAAGTACTCATTCATACGTCCCCATCTTCTCCTCTTGAGAAGTGTGCCTTACTCTCTATATAATGGAGAGGTTTATTCATTATTACAATGGGATTTTTATGGTAGAAACACATATTCTTTCTATCTTTCTATTCTCTCTCTCTCTCTCTCTCTCTCTCTCTCTCTCTCTCTCTCTCTCTCTCTCTTCTTTATCATTCTATACGCTTTCTACTTTCTCTTGATCAAGGGTGGTCATTATACTGGTTGTGGACATGTTTATTGTGGTGTAATCAACCCTTTGGCAAGATGATAATAAATAAGTTTTGTGTTTGTGTCGAACCTTTCTTCTTGTTCATATTTGATTTAATTCTTGCAATTGATTAAGTAGTTAATTACTATTCATCGTGATTTAACTATCTTATGAGTATTTTTCTCATTCTATTTCTCTCGTGCTAACCCTATAGGATCCCTCCAAGAAAAAACCATCATTTTCCCCCATGTCTTGGGCAGAATTAACATGTTGTCCAAGACATATCAACCGATGTTTTTATCTTATTTTGCATAAAATCAGACTTAAAGACAACACAAAATCACCCTAGGGAATCTCCCTTGAGGCTGGAAAGTACCAGCTCGAATGGAGAGGGGTCTATCTCATGAGAATTTGGGGCTTTACTCATTTAATTATCCATTTTTTCATCGTTGTTTTATTAGTTATATCAGCTCAATTGTAGGGTGGAAAAGTGTGCTAACAGGACGTTGCAACAACAAACAACCAGACACCATGCAAAGACAAGATGCAACTACCTCCAACCTAGACACAGTTCCCTAAACCCTTGACATTACCCTCTATTTGATCATGAAGTCACCTTCTAAGGTTTGATGACATTGCAATGTCCCTTTCCAAATAGGAGCTCTAGAGAGGATTCTTAATGGTCTAAACAACCCCGTTAGACTACAGCCAGGGCCATGCAAGGGTAAACATGGTTACTGTAGGTCACTTCAGTCGAGGGTATTATAATTTGAAAGTGACATTGAGCTAAAAGTGACTAAAAGCACTTTTAAGTCAAAGTGAGATAAAAATATAACAAATGAGATAAAAATAGGTCAACATCGAATTAGGGTTTCACGAAGCTATAAAGGAAGTGTAAAGCAACCTAATTCGCCCTTATGTAGATTTTGACTTTTCATTGAGGAGAGAGGCGCATCTAAGGAGATATAGCTTAGTGGATTCCAGGAGGAATATGCTAGTGGCTGATTTCAGTGTTGAGGGACACACCCTAGTCATCGGGGAGACAACACAGGTATTCCATTAGTCTTCAGCAGCAATTACATGGGTTCCAGCAGTAAGGGCATACTTATTCAAGGTGAGGACGCAACTTCTGAGGAGGTTTAGTGAGTCAAATTGTCATATCCAGGGAGAATCCATAGATTCCCTTCCGACCTAGTTGAGAGGAAGGAAAGGTGCATCTTTTGTCGGGTTTCTCGTCATATTCCAATGAAGAAATCATCCAGGACGCATTTTCTAGTCGTTGAGGGTGCGACAGTTGGGGAGGACACATTTGGGGTTCCTGAATGATCATCAGATAAGATACATGGAAATCATTTCGACCCATTTCCAAGTAGCCTAGGGCACTGAGTTTGAGATCCTTATCAGCTGATTCAGTCGAGGGAATCACTAGGGAACAGTTTAAAGGCAACATAAGGGGCTCATTTCCCTAGGGGGATCCCTTTGGGGTCCAAAAACATCAACATAAGTCGATTGTCAGTAGATCAGTCACCAGGATTGAGAGAGAGATCAGGCCGCACTGATTGGGACAATTTCCACACAAATCCAAGGGGTTTATCCACTAGGGAGAACTTTTCGGTCTTGCAACAGTTTTTGTATGATTTGTCGTAGCTCGCAGAAGATCTGACATCTCATCCACTGATCCCGCAGCCTTATTCTAGTATCGGGTACTATTGTTTTAGTTTTCTTATTGTATTTCAGCTAAGATCCTTTTGTGACTGATCTATCCGAGTGATTTATTTTATTCATACGCATTTGACATTGTACTCCGCAGAGATATCATAATATATGGTTTGCAGTCTTTTGTCTCATTTACTATCTGTATGCTCATTTATATGTTGTAAACAATTAATTATACGCATACACATCTAAAACGCATCCAGAGACCCCCAATGAATCATATTATATAGTGGTCATTCAGATTAGCAGTATTTCCTTGACTAGCCAGGTCAGGAACATTACAATGGTATCAAATCTTTCTTCCTGTCATCCTGTGAAGAAAGTACTTCTCATCACCCCATGATTTTGGGAATAGGTGAAGAATACCTAGAGGGTCGAGGAAATATTGGGGACGAGTACATTCAATACTCCAGAGGTCATAATAGAGACCGGGGAGACAAGAACAAAAAGGACTACACTCCCTTCCACACTTAGTCTGGTACAGAGCCAGAGTTAGAGGACAAAGAACATATTAGGTCTGACACAAAGGCAGGGGAATGGAATGTAATGTCGTCTTCATTTGTTAATTATAGACATCATGTAATGATTTCCTAGTGGTATTATGTACATGCCTACAACATAGCGTTAATGAACCAGATCCCATTATAACTCCACAGTTAAGCACACTCAGGATAGAGTATTATTGGGATGGGTGATCGCTCGGGAAGACCTAGTGTTTTACATGCCTATGGCATCTTATAAACTTAGTCCAATTTATCCCACATGCATCATGAGAATTTTTCTCCTCTCACTCTCTCATATATAATTGAGGTGAATGAATCCCTTTAAGCATGCAATGGAGTGTGATGTAAAGCTTGTTGAGAATGTGGCATAGCCAACATCTCTTTCCTCTCAGAGATAGGCTACCCCATTCTGTCATTTTATGTTCTACAATGTTTTTCTATCTTATTCAGTAATAGAAGTTGGGTTTCACTATATTTATGTGTTCTCTTCTATATTTTTGTGTATTTCATTATTATATCTTGATTATATTTCTGTCTTCGTGTTGTTCTCAAAATAATTTAGATCAGTTCTATCATAGCAGTCTTCTCCTTGTTATTTCTCAGAGCATATCCTCGATGAGGTCAGGGTACAAATATTTGGGTCTTGAGCTATTTTATCTTGAGGAAAACCTCTCTCACTATCCTCTCTCACTAGCCCAAGTGGCCTCCCAAGGCAGAAGAAAATAGATATGATAGAGAAGGAGATCCTTTCAAGATGTTTCTCGAGGAATCTCTCGTGCAACAGAGGAACAAGATGATGGGAAACTTTGCTTAGATCCTTCAAAGACTACCGATGGCGACGACTGAGGCATATTTGACAAGAATCCATTTCGCAAGTGTGAAACCATTCAAGGTACAATTCAATTTTCATATCCCCTTATTTGAAGGCCAGATAGATGCAAATGCTCTAGAAAAATGGTTGACTCTGCTAGAAGGTTATTACTGAGCCCATTTTTTTTTCGAAAGTGAAAATATCACCTTCATGCTCCTTAAATCCCTT
>SNQJ01S0126466.1:0-11201 GCA_010110895.2 Picea sitchensis
AGATGAAGAGGTCCTTAATAAAAAATTAGTATTACCCTCTAGTCCATAGAAAGGTAACATGTGTAAGACATCTCTAGATAAATATGTGCATGCTACAGGAGAAGGAATGAATACTTTTCCCATTGGTAAATGGTCTAGGTATCCATCTACTTCCAGTGGAACTAGTAACAATGATGTGGAGAAATGTCAAAGAAGACATTCTGTGAAAGTAAATCCCTCCAAGAATAAGGATAAAGGTAAAGATAATTTCTCAAAGTAAAATAAAAGGGGTAATTATAAGAAGGGACCGTGGTTCCAAGATGGGAACAAGACACTCTTCTCTTATTGTGGTAAGAATGGACATTATATCGAGAAGTGTTGGACACTTTGAACTTACCTATGTATGAAGCAGAACAAAAAATATGTAAAGACACTTGCAAGAAGACAAGAAACAAGTCTAGATAAAGTCAATGGTCTTACTGAAAGGTTTGAGAAAGAATACTTCCTAATGGATGGTCTTGGAAAAGTGATATATGAAGACATTGAGGAATGATTTAGGGACAATGGATAATCTCGCCACATTATTGGGATGAGATTAGTATTTCTGAATTTCTCAGAATCCGACACAGATTGCTATGTAGGATCTGGAACCAACACTAGACAAACAATAAGGGGGTATGGATATGTAAGATTCCATCTCGAGTTGGGTGGATTTATGGGAATCAAGCATATGTTATATGTTATATATTTAAAGGTAAACCTACTCTTAGTTGTGGCATTTGAAGATGAAGGTTATGAAGACACATTCCAGAATGGTTAGGTACTTGTGTATTCAAGAGAAGATACTCCAGACATAACAATAGTGCTTGGTGTTCGCAAGGAGAGGTTATATAGGTTATTGAGAAGACCTATAGTTTCATCTAATGGATTTTTGGATATAGCATCAGATTCAATGTCATATTCAACATCAACATCAGAGGCATTGTAAGAGGTCATAAGTTGCGAGATTCCTCCCATTACAATGGGAAGAATGAGTCCATAAGTAAACCATCTAAAAATTTCATTGTAAATATGTATATTTGTAAATGTAATATGCATATATGTATATGTACTATATTCTATTAGAAGTATTGTAATCCACTCATTGTAAATTATAAGAGTGAACACTCATTGTAAATTATAAGTGTGAGAGGAACTCTATAAATTTTTTATATTTCCACCTTATATTTTGATAAGAGTGAGAGGAATTTTGTAAGAGAGTTTCTATATTTCCACCTTATATGTTGCAAAGAGTTAGAGGAATCTCGTTAAAGAGATTTATATATAGCCACCTTACATATTATTGAAGTGAGAGGAATCACGTTAAAAGAGATTTTTATATAGGAACTTTGTTTTAGAGTGAGGAATATTATTATAAATATTTCTAAGCCTTTAGGAAACACGTATAGGAAATTTTATTATCTTGTAATCAGTTACAGGGCTACATATGGATCAAATTTTCAAAGTTAACATTCTTGATTATGAATAATTGAAGGTGAAGGAATAAAAGGATGCAGGAAGTTGGAACATGCATATCATAAGTGAAAAGAGCATTGAGGTAATGCAAATCTTTCTAGAGTTGGTAAAGGAAAATAATCCTCTTTTAAGAGGCATAGGTAGATGCATTCTATAATAATATTTAAAATACTTTCATGTTCATGTGGATGTATACCTTGAACAAAATCAAATCAAATATAGATGATAAAGATACAAATCGAGTTGTTTACAAGGAAGGAGAGTAATGGATAGGGGATTCATTCAGACTCCTATATATACATCAACATTACAAGAACAATGAGCACAAAAGGGAAAGGCATAGATCAACATTCAAATTGGTTTCATATTGGACGAGATGGACTATGTTCAACAAAAGGAGATGGGTGTGGATATTGAATATAGGATACAAGTATTAAAAAGATTCAATGAATAGGAATTTTGTTATCAGGGAATCTATGATGCAGAAACAGAGCTATCAGTGATAGTGCTAGAGGCCAGAGTCAGAGCTATATTCCATAAAATCATACAAGAGTACACTGATCTAATACCTAGGATTAGAGATCCAAGATGAAGACTAAATTCCAAAATATTCAACAATATGGAAGAGTGAAGAAGCTTCATTACTAATTTACTAGATATGAACATTTCAGTAAGATGGAAGAGTGAGATAGATTTATCATCACTAAGTTGTATAATATCTATACTTTTGGAGGTCCAAAAAATCTTCAGTGGGAAGGTGTGATCCAAGAGGATCTAAGGAACACTCACATAGGTTTAGGAGGATCTGACATGCTCACATAGGTCCCATGGGATCCAGAAAATCTCAAAATTTGACCATATAAAATGACCAATAAAAGGGCATCGTTGCATAGAGGTCGTCATCATATTTCCACTGGTGCAAACGACAAGTCAAATGGAGTTTGTATGCAAAAATTACAAGTGGTCAAAGTTCAAGTCAAAACTGACAGAAGTCAAAGGGAAAAAGTCAAGAGGTGACACATGTGCAATGGTGACATGTGACACATGATAGCACATGTGACATGGAAAGGTGGTAACATGGATTGAAATGTTGGTAGCTAACTGGGCAGATCGTACATCCAAGTGGATTAATTATATGTTGACATGTGGCAAGGGATAGCCAATGTGAGGCCACCACATGGAAACCTCCCATTGGCCATTATGGTCAGAGTTATGTAAAACTTATGGAGTCAATAGGGGTCGAACCCGTGACCTCCATAAGCCTTAATAAATCCTCACCTACCATCGCGCCACCATAGTGTTTCTTAACACTATACATCGCAATAATAACTTAAAGTTGTACGGTGGTACAAATAGAGTTTAAAAGGGACGAGATCTTAATCCCTCAACCCGTATCTATTTTTTTGTTATATAACCATATGAAAACATGTATAACCATGGGTTATAACTCATGGAGGTTTGAACCATACATATTCTATAAATAGCATATGGTTATATAACCATATAACCATACAACAATAAACCGAAAAATATTCCAACAAGGAGGGGATCACGGGGAATGGAACCCATGACCTCTCCCCAATAATTCCAATTATTTAATCGTTAGGCCATGTGTGCCACATTTAATAGACATTCTACCAAATTTAGTAATAAGTTGCCTAAGTATTTGCATGGAGTTCGAGTACGATTTTGGGCACACAACATATTTATGGGTGCACGGACCAAGCCTGAGACACACATCCCAAGGATTTTTTTTTATGCAAGACATGGATCCCAAGGCAATATGGATTGTCTATATTTTCATGCAAAGGAGGAGGCTAAATATGGTATGTCTCGTAAAGAGTGCCATGAGGTATATTAATAGCTTAGGCAACTTTATACTCATTTTTCATCATTTTTCTCAAGGATCATGAATTTTAAGTAAATTTTATGATCAAAGGTCATTTGTGAAATTATTAGTCCAAATTTCCATTAATGAGCTTTTAGCACATTATTTTACGTGCCAAAGAGGTTGAAATTGAGCTAGTTTGAAATTTGGTCGACCTTATAATCAAATTTCTCATAATTTCACAAGGATTTCAATGGTGAACTCATTTTCTTGTTTTTAGTAATGGAATTAAAGAGAGTCCATTAAATTGGATTTTTGTGAGCCAATATTGTAATTTAATCAAGTATTTTGAGATGATTGATAACAATCATGTTATCTGTTGGATTACCGAGAGGGGGGGTGAATCCTTTTTCACCATAAAATGCAAGTGTTATATCAATGTAGCATTATCATCCAATAATTACAGAGTAAATAAACAATGAACAAATGAGCAATCATACACATACACAGTACACCAATGTTTTTACATGGAAACCCAAAGCAGGATTAAACTACATAATTCTTTTTCTTGTATGTCTTGATGAATTACATTCATTGGAAGCAACAAATTCTTTTGTTTTCTAGATGCAACTGGAAGGAGGCTCCAACCCCCTAGTTTCTTAGGCTACAACCTAAGGGAAGATAAAACTCCCCAATTCTCTAGCTACAACCAGAAGGAGGCTACAACCCCCTATGTTCTCTGTCTACAACCGGAAGGTGCCTACAACCAACTGTCCTTAACATGTCCAACTTCCCTGATGTAGAAGTAGAATGATGGAACCACTGTCACACTATCACTGTGAGATATACCAATATAACAGTCTGTACCAATCAACCTGTAATCAACCCGTGACATAAAAAAGTGCATCAACCATGCATCAAACTGTACCAAACAACTTGTAATAAGCATGTACCATAAACAAGTGCATCAACCATGCACCAACCTATACCTCAACCTATACCATCAACAAGTACATCAACCATGCACTAAATATGTACCAATCATGTATCAAATACACATAAAATATGACTCATCAATATGTACCAACATCATCAACTATACACCTCATGTATGTGCCAACTCATCAACTACTTGTCTCAACCATGTACCCAACATGTACCTCAGCCAAAATCCCATATCAATTTCATCATCCAAATCTTATTTGTAAATTTGTAATAGACCTGGTGTATATGATCACATACCTGCAAACCTTCCTTAACTTTAACAATAAGATACTAGCATTTTCATCAAAATTTACTTTAGTCTCACATGACTAATTTAGGATTAGTCAAAAACCCTAACTTGCAATAATCATAACTATGTACATGTAATGAATAAATATCTGAAAATGGTACACAATGGTCTTTAGTGTCTTTTATGAAATTCCTCCAGATTTCACTACTTGGAACCTCTCAGAAAAGGAGTTATAAAAAAAATGGCATACCTTGTTGAATTTTGGCTTATTCTAGAGAGCGAACTTGTAGAGAATTCCCCGCACATAATAGTTGTTGTATGGATCTAAAAATTGTACACATAATACTACAGACTGTACTCCAACAAATACATTTGGTATTACTGAAGTTGGATCTGTTATGAAGAAGGTATGACGTTTTTACCCAAAACACATGTTTTAGACTAGTTTCAGGACTGGCCACAAACCCTATTTTCCACGGTGTGTAAGTCCAAAAATAAAATGACCCACAATCTTAAATTTGTATCATAGCTACTTAGATATGTTTCCTCAATGGCCTCCCAATTTCATGGTCTGAATCATTCTAGAAAAAAAGTTATTTCAAAAATGGTGAGATGAACTGTAAATAACATACCTTAGAAAGCATCATCAAAAGAATTTATCCTCCCTTGAATTTCGACTTTCTTTACTTCACCTTCCCTCTGAAATTTGTCTTAGATCCTTTGGTTAACTAAGTCACCTGTATATATTCAATATGCTCAAGTGTGATTAAAATGAGATAGCCTTGCCTCTTATTTATACTTTCATGTAGCTTCCTCAAGGGGTTACATTTTAACCATCTTAACCCACTTTCCTTATTTTAGGGTTAACCCACTTCTAACCATTTGTCCACTTAGTAATTTCTCCATTAAATTTATTATTTAAATAATTCATTTTGTATTCACTTTGACTTATAGTACAATCATCACTTCACTTTATTATTTACCTTCTAAAATCTCGTAAACCAATTTGACTACTTTGACCTTTTGGGGCTTCTAGATGACTCATGAGGGTTCTCCAACTTCACATGACCATAACTCTCTAACCGTGAGGAGTTACGTGACATTCCACATACCACTGGAAATGGAATGAAATGTGTTATCCATATATAATAGTATTACCTTCAAATATATTAAAACTCATACCATTATATATGAAACAAGCATGGGTCGATTACCCAAACCTTTGTGCTACCAGAATTCGCTACCAAAATTTCTCCAAGGGTTGACATCAATCACTAAGGGTTTAAATAAATCTATAATATCACTCTCCAATGGTTGACATCAATGAAAATCAACAATCCATACCAATTTTCCATCAACCTAAGCCAATTGTCTTACAATCTCCCCCTTTGGCATTGATGGCAACATTTAGTCATGATAACATTCATGCTTATAATCCTCATCAATATTTCTATCTCTCCCCCTTTGACATCAATGGAAAAGGGTATCTATGTTTGGGGCTGCTCCCCCTGACTGATCTCTCCTTGGGGTTGCTCCCCCTGTCTACATGTCTTTGATTTTTCTTTATTTTTATAAGCCTATGATTACTCTCTCTCCCTTCATATGAATAATATTTCCCCCTTTGACAAGGGGTATCACTCTGAATTCATATCGCTCATTCTTCCCTTGTTAAAATCACTCCCCTTGGGAAAATGCCTCTATGCTCTCTCTCCAAGAATTTACCTTTGCATCTGATAAATCTCTCCCCGTTTGTCATCAATGGAAAAGGTATCTTTCCATCTGGGGCTGCTCCCCCTAACAAAACGCTTCCTGAAACTGATATCCCAACCTGAATTTTCATATTTATGGTGCTTCCTCATGTACATATAAGACATATAATATAAGCATTAAAAATAATTCATTTTGGAGTAGAAATCACTCCTAGTCTCTGGCGAAGATACTCAAAGGCTTCCCGTGGAAGCGGTTTTGTAAAGATGTCTGCCACTTGTTCTTTTGTGCCCACATATTCAACTCTGATGTTCTTCTCTAGAAGTCACCCTCAGAAGTCACTTGTTAGCACTAGAAGTCACCCTCAGATTGCATAGAAGGTAAGCCTAGTACCCATAAGTTTATACAGTAAATGTACATGAGTTTTAGGTGATCAAATGGAGAGGACTCAATGATAATAATGTTTTAACTCAGAAATATGGACTAGAATGCATAAGCAATTGAGGTTTGGAATCAAATTAAGTCAGTGAGTTGGAGTAAGGGTGAATAGAGGGAATACTTTGGTGAGGAGAGTGTAGATGTCTGTTGTGGACATCAAGTCTTCCAGCATCCTAAGGAGGAAAACCTTAGATGCAAGATCCTCTTGAATTCAAATCTCAAAGAAACTGAAAGAAATTATAACAACACTATAATACAACATTCATGATAATACAGTCATAACAATCCATGTGAATCAGTCAATCATGAACTCTCTCAGTATCAAAGGCAACTAATATAGACAAAGAAAGATGACTTAGATTAACTAAGATGTCTAAAAAACAAATACATAACCAGAGAACCCGTGTTCTTCATAAAAATGAATTACAATGGCAGGGAGCCTAGCTCAACCATTCGACCTTAACAAAATATCAAAAATTATTATATATACTAAAAATACTACAACCACCAGGAATGTGATCGGACCCCTGCATTCAAAGTTTCCAATCGATGCCTACTTTCTCAGCCTGTGCATGCCTTCTTATGTCAGATGGGAGCCTGACTTAGTTATGTTCTTTGCAGGAAAATCCATCCCTCGGGAAACTTTGGATTGACAAGCTCCCCCCATGACCATTCTCAGTATGCTTTCCATTTATGGGATGAGACGAGGTCTCAACTGCCACCCCCATTTCCATTAACTACCTTCATCGAGATTAGGACGAGGCTTGATGCCCATTAATGTTCCAGGAAGTTCCCACAACCTCTTCGAGTCAATATCGGTGCCTCGAGGCCATGTAGATATTCTTCTGTGACCAATACAAGAATTTTCAGTTTTTGGCACAACTCTTCTCCATCGCTCCATCCTGCATGTGAACTCAAGCCATAACTTGGCACTCATATCCAAATTCGCTTCAGGATTTCATCTTTTGGGAGTCTTCACTCCACTTGATTCCAAATATCTTGATGCCTGAAATTGCGAAATGGCCTTATTCAGATCGATGGTCGGACTTTCTTTGAATTTGACAGCCACGATTGCTTCCTCGAAAACCCCAGGCGTTAGTCGTTCAATAGGCTCTTACCCTTCTTTATGGCCCCACTTTCCATATGACCACAGGCCATGACCATGGGCATAATTCCTGGGTGCTTTGTGACTTCATGCTTTGCAAACTTACGCCCTGCTCAATGCTAAAACCTCCGATTCGTGAAACCGTGAATTCTTGGATCTGGTGCCACATGTGACTCTGAATCAGACAGCTCTTGCTGATTTTTAGCTTCAGGACTTCGGACCTCGGCCGAATTCACGCAATGGGCACAAATATTTCCTCCCAGACCCTCTTTCCACATGACCTTGGGTTGTGACCCGGTGCTTATATTCAAAGTGCTTCGGGGTTTCTCTTTTTGGGACTTTGAAAGATAGCTCCCTTTAAACCTTCTGATTCATGAAATTGTGAATCCATTGATCTGCTTCCACGTGTTCCTCTGAATTGAATGGTACAGATTAATTGTGGCACTTCAAGACCTCGAGCCTTTGGGCCTTTGGCATTTCGGGACTCAATAACTTTGTGCATTCCTCACTTCAGTTTTCCCGAAATGACTTTGTTGGCCCTTGGTTATTGAAGCAAGCAAAGATCAAGGAAGAAAAGGGAGAATGTGAAATGCGTGGAAGACACAGTGACTGTTATTGGGTCGAAGTGAACAAAAGAGTAGAAAATATGGAGCGAAGCCTGAGAAATAAAGTCATTGGACGAGGAGATCAGGGATGACATATAAGCAAGGAAGAAGGATCATGGATAGGTAAGCAAGTGGAAAAAGCCACCATTGGATTCTTTGGAGCACCGCGTGAGAAGGAAGGAAAGACAGGTTGGTGAAGCCTGTAAAATGCAGGTCAAGTTTACCTAGGGTTATAGACACCTAGGGTTTTGGTATCTAGGGTTTTGGACACCTAGGCTTAGACCTAAGGATGTCAGTGAGTGATTTTAATGCATAAATAAAGGTCAAGAGGACCTGGGTTGGGTTGGTATCAAGATAGGTTGTCATTGTTGCTATCGATCGATCTGATTGTTGTTGTGAGAGACTATAGTGTGAGAGAGAGAAGTGTTGAGAGTGAGAGCCTTTTGGTATTGTAAGATCTTCAGCTGGGTGAGAAGATCGAACCTGCAACTGGGTGTGCAGGGAGGGGAGAGAAACAAAGGAGAAGAAAGAATATATGTTATCTAAGAGAATAGATAAGAACTGTATGCTTTACTTAAATACAATAGAGCATAGTTTTGTGGATGTATCCCTAGAGAGAGGGTGAACCATGTATATTTTGTGTTGTGTGTGATTGATCTTCTATCTCTATCATTGATATACTATGATTACATCACTGTTTTAGATCTAATAAGTAGATGTGCATAATAGATCTAAGTTGATAAGTGATATATGAATGTTGTGTTGTTCTTGTGTTAGATCCACTTGATATTCCCTTTGGTTGTAGACATCTCTTTCCTACAACCCCCTCATAAAGGCTTCAGGTGAGACTACATCTACTTTGTAGGTGTTGCCAAAAGGGCCAGTAGTTAGGTCTTGTTGGTACGCTCTTGGAGCTGAACCCTGGGTCTTCCCCTGTGCTAACAAATGGTTTTGTTTCCGGGATAGGAATCTTCTTTAGGGAATGTCAAGGTGATTTCCATTGAATACAAAGATTCAAAAGTGGATAGAATATCAAGAAAAGGACTTCGCTAAAGCCCAGAACAAGAACCCTAATCTTAGTATAGAGGATTGGTTGGAGAAATAAATTTTTACCGATATACACGAGATATTCTTTGGAGGGTGTTATAACCCTAAATTGCACCACACATGCTTACCTGGAATCAATCCAACTCATATCCCTTCATTGCCAAAACATCTGCTGAGCAAACTCTTTGGAAATCCTCTTGTGTCAAGGCCCACGTGACCTAACCCATTACTGCACACGTGTGCACGCTGGCTGGCTCACTACAACCCGTGTGTACCTAACAAAGCATGAAAAGAGGAAAGTTGCCGACGGAACAAAAAGCTATGGGTCAGTTAATTGAAACTCTCGGCCATGCATGGTTGAGGGTTCGTCCAAAACCCTAACTCCTTCTAGCCTATAAAAGAAGGGGTAGGGGTACCATTTGGAAGAGGAAACATTATAGCGAAGAAACTCTGCCCATTTTTGTAATCCATTGTCCCAACCCTTTAGCCTTTCCTCAAGCCAAAGGAGAATTAATGAAAAGTAGTTGGAGGACGAAGAAGAGGAGCCCAGGATCAGGTTCAAGGAGCGGTGGCCGGTCTCGAATTTGATTGTAAGTTGATTCATTTTCATTAATAAAAAGAATACTTTTCCTGTCCCAATGCACGAGTTATCTATGATTTGATGAATTTGTGTTTGATTTCTAACCCTTGAGCAGGAAAGTAGCATGCATACATAGTTGGTATTTGTCTTGATTGCAGGTTATCTGTGGAAGGAGCAGCACAAGCAAGTGGTCAAAGCGCAACGGAGGATCTACATCAAACGCTGGTAAAAAAGTTAGCGATTCTCTTCATGTAGTTACTGTGAAAGAGGGGTTTTAATATTGGGTGGTAGGTTAAAAGTAATTTATTTTTGGTCAACATTTGCATGCAATCCCGACCTTAGTTTGCTAGTCTGTAGGGTATTTTTCCCAACAACAGAGTTGGCGAATGTACTGGGGAAGATACTCTTTAGGGTTTCTAGTTTAGTTGAGTTTTTGGGTAGATTAAAAAGATTAGATTTTCTGTTTCTTTTCCTGTCTTTTTCTGTAAGGTCTGAGCGAGCAGGGAGCCTGGTTCTTCATACCAATTTTCCTTGAATTCTGCTTGACAGTAGTTGTCGGGACATACAGAGGTACACGCGGCCTGCAGAAGGCCTGCACGCGTGTACCCGCGCCCTAACCTCTTACAGCCCGTGTGTGAACACTAGCTATAGAGGTTTCAGTAGCGTGTAGGAGTTCAGAGAACTTTAAGAGGTAGTCCTCCTCTTCCCTATAAAAATTATACATTCTCAGGGGGTTTTCTGGAATCCTGTCTGAGTCTTGCTGGTTCACGGTCCAGTCTCGGTTTGTCTTTTTGTGTCTTGTTATTCCTTTCAATTATTTTTATTTTCTGTTAGAAAGAGAATTCAAGCCTTCAAGGGACTCTGGTTTTCAATACCAGAGGCCTCTTCCTGGTCTGAACTACCTGTTTTTATCTCTGTCTTAGAAGTTATACATACACGCAGCCTGTACAAGGTCAGCCCGCGTGTACAAGCGTCCTGTTTCAGCTCAACACGCGTTCGCATGCGTGCTGTTGTAGTGACAGTAACGTGCTTGAAAGGCTACTTTTTGCTCAGGGTGGGGCAGTCATCCCCTCCTTTGATGAGAAGTATTCCTATCATGTGTTTGAGTCTAGGGTTGAACAGTCAGTAGGTTAGGTCATCTTACCCTTAGCCTGCTTTTTCTC
>SNQJ01S0126466.1:11251-23421 GCA_010110895.2 Picea sitchensis
ATAATTCATTTTGTATTCACTTTGACTTATAGTACAATCATCACTTCACTTTATTATTTACCTTCTAAAATCTCGTAAACCAATTTGACTACTTTGACCTTTTGGGGCTTCTAGATGATTCATGAGGGTTCTCCAACTTCACATGGACATAACTCTCTAACCGTGAGGAGTTACGTGACATTCCACATACCACTGGAAATGGAATGAAATGTGTTATCCATATATAATAGTATTACCTTCAAATATATTAAAACTCATACCATTATATATGAAACAAGCATGGGTCAATTACCCAAACCTTTGTGCTACCAGAATTTGCTACCAAAACTTCTCCAAGGGTTGACATCAATCACTAAGGGTTGAAATAAATCTACAATATCACTCTCCAATGGTTGACATCAATGAAAATAAACAATCCATACCAATTGTCCATCAACCTAAGCCAATTGTCTTACAATCTCCCCCTTTGGCATTGATGGCAACACCAATATTGATGGAAACATTTAGTCATGATAACATTCATGCTTATAATCCTCATCAATGTTTCTATATCTCCCCCTTTGACATCAATGGAAAAGGGCATCTACCTTTGGGGCTGCTCCCCCTGACTGATCTCTCCTTGGGGTTGCTCCCCCTATCTACATGTCTTTGATTTTTCTTTATTTTTATAAGCCTATGATTACTCTCTCTCCCTTCATATGAATATTATTTCCCCCTTTGACAAGGGGTATCACTCTGAATTCATATCACTCATTCTTCCCTTGTGAAAATCACTCCCCTTGGAAACATGCCTCTATGCTCTCTCTCCAAGCATTTACCTTTGCATCTGATAAATCTCTCCCCGTTTGTCATCAATGGAAAATGTATCTTTCCATCTGGGGCTGCTCCCCCTAACAAAACAGTTCCTGAAAATGATCTCCCAACCTGAATTGTCCTATTTATGGTGCTTCCTCATGTACATATAAGACATATAATATAAGCATTAAAAATAGTTCATTTTGGAGTAGAAATCACTCCTAGTCTCTGGCGAAGATACTCAAAGGCTTCCCGTGGAAGCGGTTTTGTAAAGATGTCTGCCACTTGTTCTTTTGTGCCCACATATTCAAATCTGATGTTCTTCTCTAGAAGTCACCCTCAGAAGTCACTTGTTAGCACTAGAAGTCACCCTTAGATTGCATAGAAGGTAAGCCTAGTACCCATAAGTTTATACAGTAAATGTACATGAGTTTTAGGTGATCAAATGGAGAGGACTCAATGATAATAATGTTTTAACTCAGAAATATGGACTAGAATGCATAAGCAATTGAGGTTTGGATTCAAATTAAGTCAGTAAGTTGGAGTAAGGGTGAATAGAGGGAATACTTTGGTGAGGAGAGTGTAGAGGTCTATTGTGGACATCAGGTCTTCCAGCATCCTAAGGAGGAAAAACTTAGATGCAAGATCCTCTTGAATTCAAATCTCAAAGAAACTAAAAGAAATTATAACAACACTATAATACAACATTCATGATAATGCAGTCATAACAATCCATGTGAATCAGTCAATCATGAACTCTCTCAGTATCAGAGGCAAATAATATAGACAAAGAAAGCTGACTTAGATTAACTAAGATGTCTAAAAAAAAATTACATAACCATAGAACCCGTGTTCTTCATAAAAATGAATTACAATGGCAGGGGGCCTAGCTCAACCATTCGACCTTAACCAAATATAAAAAATTCTTATATATACTAAAAATACTACAACCACCAGGAATGTGATCGGACCCCTGCATTCAAAGTTTCCAATCGATGCCTACTTTCTCTGCCTGTGCATGCCTTCTTATGTCAGACGGGAGCCTGCCTTAGTTATGTGCTTTGCAATAAAATCCATCCCTCGGGAAACTTTGGATTGACAATCTCCCCCCATGACCATTCTCAGTATGCTTTCCATTTATGGGATGAGATGAGGTCTCAACTGCCACCCCCATTTCCATTAACTACCTTCATCGAGATTAGGACGAGGCCTGATGCCCATTAATGTTCTAGGAAGTGCCCACAACCTCTTCGAGTCAATACCGGCGCCTCGAGGCCATGTAGATATTCTTCTGTGACTAATACGGGCGCTTTCGGTTTTTGGCACAAATCTTCTCCATCGCTCCATCCTGCATGTGAACTCGAGCCATAACTTGGCACTCATATCCAAATTCGCTTCAGGATTTCGTCTTTTGGGAGTCTTCACTCCACTTGATTCCAAATATCTTGATGCCTGAACTTGTGAAATGGCCTTATTCACATCGATGGTCGTACTTTCTTTGAATTTGACGGCCACGATTGCTTCCTCAAAAACCCCAGGCGTCAGCTGCTCAATAGGCTCTTACCCTTATTTATGGCCCCACTTTCCATATGACCACAGACCATGACCATGGGCATAATTCCTGGGTGCTTTGTGACTTCATGCTTCGCAAACTTACGCCCTGCTCAATGCTAAAGCCTCTGATTCGTGAAATCATGAATTCTCGGATCTGGTGCCACATGTCACTCTGAATCAGACAGCTCCTGCTGATTTTCAGCTTCGGGACTTCAGACCTCGGCCGAATTCACACAATGGGCACAAATATTTCCTCCCAGACCCTCTTTCCACATGACCTTGGGCCGTGACCCGGTGCTTATATTCAAAGTGCTTCGGGGTTTCTCTTTTCAGGACTTTGAAAGATAGCTCCCTTTAAAATTTCTGATTCATGAAACTATGAATCCATTGATCTGCTTCCACCTGTTCCTCTGAATTGAATGGTACAGATTAATTGTGGAACTTTAGGACCTCGAGCCTTTGGGCCTTTGGCATTTCAGGACTTAATAACTTTGCGCATTCCTCACTTCAGTTTTCCTGAAATGAATTTGGTGGCCCTTGGTTATTAAAGAAAACAAAGATCAAGGAATAAAAGGGAGAATGTGAACTGTGCAGAAGACACAGTGACTGTTATTGGGTTGAAGTGAACAAAAGAGTAGAAAATATGGAGCGAAGGCTGAGAAAGAAATTCATTGGATGAGGAGATCAGGGATGACATATAAGCAAGGAAGAAGGACCATGGATAGGTAAGCAAGTGGAAAAATCCACCATTGGATTCTTTGTAGCACTGCATGAGAAGGAAGGAAAGACAGGTTGGTGAAGCCTGTAAAATGCAGGTCAAGTTGACCTAGGGTTATAGACACCTAGGGTTTTGGTATCTAGGGTTTTGGACACCTAGGCTTAGACCTAAGGATGTCAGTGACTGATTTTAATGCATAAATAAAGGTCAAGAGGACCTGGGTTGGGTTGGTATCAAGATAGGTTGTCATTGTTGCTATTGATCGATCTGATTGTTGTTGTGAGAGACTATAGTGTGAGAGAGAGAAGTGTTGAGAGTGAGATCCTTTTGGTATTGTAAGATCTTCAGCTGGGTGCGCAAGGAGGGGAGAGAAACAAAGGAGAAGAAAGAATATCTGCTATCTAAGAGCATAGATAAGAACTGTATGCTTTACTTAAATACAATAGAGAACAGTTTTGTGGATGTAGCCCTAGAGAGAGGGTGAACCACGTACATTTTGTGTTGTGTGTGATTGATCTTTTGTCTCTATCATTGATATACTATGATTATATCACTGTTTTAGATCTAATAAGTAGACATGCATAATAGATCTAAGTTGATAAGTGATATATGAATGTTGTGTTGTTCTTGTGTTAGATCCACTTGATATTACCTTTGGTTGTAGACATCTCTTTCCTGCAACCCCCTCATAACGGCTTCAGGTGAGACTGCATCTGCTTTGTAGGTGTTTCCAAAAGGGCCAGTAGTTAGGTCTTGTTGGTGCGCTCTTGGAGCTGAACCCTGGATCTTCCCCTGTGCTAACAAATGGTTCTGTTTATGGGATAGGAATCTTCTTTAGGGAATGTCAAGGTGATTTACATCGAAGACATAGATTCAAAAGTGGATAGAAGATCAAGAAAAGGACTTCGCTAAAGCCCAGAATAAGAACCCTAATCTTAGTTCAGAGGATTGGTTGGAGAAATAATTTTTTACCGATATACACGAGATATTCTTTGGAGGGATCCATCAGGAGCTATATGAGTGGCTAGCTAGATTAGCAGATACCTAATTCGAGATCCGATCTAGACCTCCTGTGGTTTGGATGTTGGAGCTGATCAAGAAGGTCAAAATAGTTGATAATGCCATATCATGAGCTATAGATCACTGGCTTGATATTACCATTGGATGGTACATCATAGATTTTGTTGTTGATAGAATAGAATCATATAGCCGAGCCGAGAGATATTTTTTCAAGGGAACTCGAGGGAAATTTTTTCATTTTCTGAAGCTAAGAATCAAGATGTTATTGCATGAGAAGAACATCTTGAAGACACAATAGATTGGTCGGATCAAGAAAGGCTAATGTTAAAAAATTCGGACAATGACAGCGACACAAAAGTTGGACATACGCGTAGTGGGAGAGTGTTCAGAGAAGTTGACCTTGCGAACCTGTTCAAGACGAACTACATGGAGGAGGGTTTCTACAGTGGATAAGAGGTAGATCTGACAGACGAAGAACATTCAGAACCTGCTAGGGCAGAAGAAAGTGAAGCTGAAGAGATTCGCTGAAGAGAACCTGAGACCTCGGAAATTGCACAGAACATTGAAGTAAGTATTGTTATCCCTCCTGTTGATTTTGTACTATTAAGCCACCAGAGTACCTAGAGCACTGTCAATAGTAGAACACCACATATTTAGTCAAGAACCCTAGTGAGATCTATGGCAGATGAGATTAGAATTCCTTTCTTTAGGGGAGATGGATCTGAAGATCTTGACTAGCACTGGTTCCTATGTGAAGCCGTATTTAATATTAAAAATGTCACCACTGAAGCAATGAAAAGAACCCAGTTCAGTACCACTCTAAGAGATCGAGCACTGAGTTGGTACATGAAGTTGGTTCAAGGACTTACACATCCTAAGCCATTGAATCAGATCAAGAACCTGTTGATTGTAGAATTCAAGAAACCTAAGTTAGAATCCCAATGTATCACAGAGCTAAAAGAGATCAAGTAGAAGGTGGTTGAACCAGTTTGGGAATTTGACTAGAGATTCAAGACCTTAACAGGCCGATTGAATTTTCAGATCCCAGATGAACATAACAAAGAATGGTTCATTGCTGCACTCTTGCCACACATCAGATTTCCCCTGATGCAATAGAATATTTCTTCACTTTTTGAGGCGTTGGAGATCACCATGAAGCTAGAATCATTCCCCATGGGAGAATCCAGCTCAGGCATGAGCCAGATCTTGAGTCAGCTAACTAGTTTGTCTCTGGAGGTTGAAGATATGAAGAAAGACAAGGGAAATGATAAAAGAGAAGACATCTGGTGTGTCAAATGCATATCAAAAGGCCATGATAAGGAACAATGTCCCCTATTCAATGAATACTTGGATTTTGGAGCTTCGAGCCCCTTAAAGCAAGTCACCTTGCATTGGTGCAAAGTATGCAGAAAAAAACATCACCCTGGTGAGTGCTACTACATGAAAAAGTATGTTCAGACACCTACAAATTTGTACTATACATTCTGTAATTCCATAGGACATGATGATAGATATTTTAGGGCTTACGTTCTCATGCATGAAAGGTTAAGAGACTTATATAAGATTCAATGCGAAGTATAGCAAGAAGGAAACACTACGCAGTATAACTCTTCTGGGAGGGGAAACTTCAACCCTTGCGATGGATTTAGAGGAAGAGGACCAAGAGAAGGAAAGGGTTGAGGCCGAGGAAAGATCATCTGTTATAACTGCACACAACCAGGACACCTTGCAAGGGATTGCTAGAACCCTTTTACTACTTGTAGCTACTGTAGCTCGTTTGAACATGTTATAGAAGATTGTCCTATGTTGCTAGATAAGATTCAGGAGAGACGAGGACCTCAGCAGAACCCACAAGTGAAACTGATCTATGTTGAACCTCATAGAGAATACCCTAGAGTTGATGTTATAACGAGAGGAGGCATTGTTACAGGAGAAGACAGACTAACCCAAGGAAAGATTACCGAAGACTCAGGAATCAGGAAAGCTACAGAGAAGACCCAAACTTTTTATGCAAAGAAAGAAATACAAATATTTGAGGAATCAAGAAAAGATCTCAGAGGAGACCAAGGTTCCTCATCAAAGACAAGAACAGAAGTTAGATAATATGGAATGCCTCTGGCATTTGATCAGTCTGTCGAAGAAAGGAAAAGAGGTAAGCAAGCTCATGGAATTTTTATATACCTGTATTAATTTGATTCAGGATGAGAGCGTTGTACAAGAGTTACAAAATCTAATCAGACAATATGAGCTATGAAAGATAGACCCCTTACTGAATAGGGAAGTACACCAAATTGGTAAGAAGAGAAGGACAAATAAGGAGTTACATTTGAATGCTCAAATAGGAGAGTATGAGATAGACTATGTAGTCCTCGAATTAGGGTTGGGGGTCAAAGTCATGACGAAGAAAACCTAGGCAATAATGGGAAAACTAAAGTTGATCGATTACCCTATCATGCTTAGAATGGATAATACACAATATTTCAGCCCCTTTGCGAAATTAGAACATGTCCTTGTGGACATCGATGGAGTGAGAACATTTGCAGATTTTGAGGTAATTGAAATAGTTGATGACAATTGTCCTTACCCCATGCTATTAGGAATTGATTGGGATTTCAATAATTCCATTGTGGTTGATTTGAAGAAAAGACGAATGACTTTTGAAAGAGATGGCCTTAGGTTCATTGCACCTTTAGATCCAGATGAAGGTCAGCGGTACACATAACCTATCAGAGAAGAAGACCACGCATATGCACTGGAAAACATATACAAATTAACAACCAAACAACATGATTACATTAATCCTACATCATATGGGAACCTAAGACGATGAAGTGAGAGTGCATGCTCATCAGACTCAGAAGAAGCACTGGAGAACTAGCAGAATAAAATGTATGATGTATCTACAAGAAGATGTGTTAGATTAACCAGAGAAGTCCGCTGGAACGACACAACCGTAAGTAAATTAGACACATTTGATGGTTTGAACCCTTTAGAAACCTTATTTTTGGACTTTTAAGAAAGTGTACCAATACAATAGAGATTATTGGAGATGGATGAGGCCTTGAAATCCACACCAGCAAGATGGTGGGGGACACATAAACACAACATTACAGAATGGGTACAATGTCGTACCCTGATGACAGCAAGGTTCTCAGCACAAGTAGAAGGCTGTGAAGTTCACTACACAGGTCGAAGCTTCCGAAAGGACAATGTGCAAAGTTGTGAGGTAGCCTGGAGAAAAATTCCTCAAGAGCAGTGGGTGCACAAATTCATTAACACATTGGACACAACACCTATCAATTGGTACCTTCAAGCAGAACTGCGTTGCATAACTACAGATTGGAAAGGTATGACTCAGAATTTTGTAACTACCTTCTTATTTGAAAGTCAATATCCATCAATAGATCAAGCATTACAGATTGTGAGACAGAAAGTATTTGAGGAGGCATCTATCCTTCCTTTGGAACAAGAAGAGGATGAATGGACTGCGCCTCTCCAGAAATTGCAGGGCTGCTACAACATCAATTTCGATGAAGACAATGATCTGAGGAAGGTGAACATCATAGAAATAGAGGGTCAGAGAGATGTGGAAGGACCAGGAGTTGAGCTTCCATTCATTGGACAACCAATCAAGATTAAGAAAGTCAATATTGGAACAGAGAAGACACCAAAGTTTGTAAACGTTGGAGATTATTGGGATGTTGCTACCATTGATAAAATTACAAAGTTACTGCATGAATATCAAGACTTGTTTCCAACCAAGTTCACTAATATGAATGGCATTAAAGGGCCTATGGGAGACATGAGGATCTATTTGAAGCCATATTCTAGACCATTCAAACATATACCTTACAGACTGAACCCTAAATATAAGGAGAAAGTGAATATTGATCTCGATAGAATGCTAGAAGCAGGGATTATAGAACCTATGGAAGAGTTAGAGTGGATAAGCCCTATGGTGGTGCAAGACAAGAAAACAGGAGAAATAAGGATATGCGTAGATCTCAGGAAGTTGAATGATGCTTGTTTACATGACCCCTTCCCTACACCATTCACTGACGAAGTGTTAGATAATGTGGGAGGCCAGGAAGTATATTCTTTTACAGATGGATTTTCAGGATACCATCAGATCCAGATTGCCAAGGAAGACCTCCATAAGACAAAATTTGCAACAGAATAGGGATCCTACCAGTATACAGTACTATTTCATATTGAAGAATTCCCCAACCATCTTTTCCAGGGTGGTGGTTGAAGCATTCAAATAATTTTTGCATAAATTTCTAGAAGCATATTTTGATGACTGGACTATGTTTAGTTTGTTGAAAAATCATATTGAATGTCTAAGGCTAATGTTGGATAAATGCAGGCAATGTCAAATTTCTTTGAACCTAAAGAAATGCATTTTCTTTTCACCATTTGGAGTGATGTTAGGTCATATTGTATGTAAGAAAGGATTGCTGGTGGATCCATCCAAGATCGCCATCATAGTTGATTTACCCCCTCCGACTTCAGTTAATTAGTTGTGCACTACGTTGGGTCACACAGGATACTATAGGAAATTCATTAAAGGATATGATCATATTACAACACCTATGGAGAAGTTGTTGAAGAAGGATTGTCTGTTTAGTTGGAAAGAATAATGCCAACAGAGCTTCAACACACTGACACAAAAAATGGTTATCGCGCCCATTCTGGTATTTCCATATTGGACCAAGGAGTTTCATGTGCATGTCGATGCATATTCCATTTCTTTAGGAGATGTGTTAGCACAACCAGGAGAAGGAGATATTGACCACCCGTTATCCTTTTCTAGAAGGAAACTATCAAATGCTGAGATTAATTACACCACCACTGAGCGAGAAGGGTTATCCATGGTGTATGCATTGAAGAAATTTCTCCACTACTTATTGGGAGGACACTTCAAAATGTTTACTGACCACTCCACTATAATACCTAGTGAACAAGCCAGTGTTGGGGGGAAGGATATGCAGATGGTTGCTGCTATTTCAAGAATATGATTTTGAGATCATAGTAAAGCCAAGGAGAATGAACAAAGGTCCTGACCACTTTTCGAGGTTGGAACATGGTGAAGAGTCGACCAGTTTAGAGGATGCACAACTACTGTCCATTAGAAATATCGATGACCACTTCACAGAGATAGTCCAGTTCCTATCAATAGGAATGGCACCTAATGAGTATACAATTCCCCATAAGAAACAACTAGTAGTGCTGAATGGCGAATGGAAGGTTTGGTAAATGGGAGTTGGCTGAAGTTGTACTATGACAACCAGCTTCCTTGCATCTCTTAGTAGAAGCATAAATAAAAGGTTCTAGGTACCAGATGCAGTTGAAACTGGGTACCAGACACATAAAATATAGTTTTCACAAGGGATGGAGAGGAGGCAAAGAGCATAACGTAGAGGTTGCACTGCCTAGCCTGGAGTCAAAGTAAAACAAAAAGCTCAGATATGAAGTGCCTTAGGACGAGTCACATGTGAGCATTGGGAGCCTGATGGCCCTTGGTTATGGAAGAAAGCGAAGATCAAGGAAGAAAAGGGAGATTGTGAACTGCGCGGAAGACACAGTGTCTGTTATTGGATCGAAGTGAACAAAAGAGAAGAAAAGATGGAGTGAAGCCCAAGAAAGAACGTCATTGGATGAAGATATCGGGGATGCCAGATAAGCAAGGAAGAAGGATCATGGATAGGTCAACAAGTGGGAAAATCCATTGTTAGATGCTTTGGAGCACCACATGAGAAGGAAAGAAAGACAGGCTAGCGAAGCCCGTAAAACACAGGTCAAGTTGACCTAGGGTTTTAGACACCTAGGGTTTTGGTATATAGGATTTTGGACACCTAGGCTTAGGCCTAAGGATGTCGGTGAGTGATTTTAATGCATGACTAAAGGTCAAGAGGACCTGGGTTGGGTTGGTATCAAGATAGGTTTTCATTGTTGCTATCGATCGATCTGATTGTTGTTGTGAGAGACTATAGTGTGAGAGAGAGAAGTGTTGAGAGTGAGAGCATTCTGGTATTGTAAGATCTTCATCTGGGTGCAAAGATCGACCCTGTAGCTGGGTGTGTAGGAAGGGGAGAGAAACAAGGGAGAAGAAAGAATATTTTCTAGCTAAGAGCACAAATAAGAACTGTATGATTTACTTAAATATAATATAACACAGTTCTGTGGACGTAGCCCTAGAGAGAGGGTGAACCACGTATATTTTGTGTTGTATGTGATTGATCTTCTGTCTCTGTCATTGATATACTATGATTGCATCACTATTTTAGATCTGATAAGTATATGTGGAGAATATATCTAAGTTGATAAGTGATATATGAATGATGTGTTGTTCTTGTGTTAGATCCACTTGATATTCCCTTTGGTTGCAGACATCTCTGTCCTGCAACCCCCTCATAACTGCTTTGGGTGAGACTGCATCTCCTTTGCAGGTGTTTCCGAAAGGGCCAATAGTTAGGTCTTGTTGGTGCACTCTTGGATCTGAACCCTGGGTCTGCTCCTGTGCCAACAGACTTTCTCCGCAGTTCGGATCTGGTGCCATGCATCCTGCTCGATCGGACGACCCACGTGTTAAGAACCAAATATCAATGTTAAGCCCTAAATAGTGGCTCATTACCCCTTAATTGGGGCATATTATATTAGTAATTTTATTTTATTTATGTCGGCTTTATTCCATTAGTTGTAATTATACCTCCTAGTCTCCTATATATACCAAGGAGACATTTTCATTTTGAATCATCTTGTAATTGTACATTTATGTGGGCATAACAAGGTTTCCCCCTTGAAGAGGCTTATTATCTAAATTTGTCTCTTTTTAAAGGCATTGAGTACTTATTTTGAGGTTTTTTTATGCTATATTGATATTTGGTTCTTAACATATGGTATCAGAGATCAAGGTCTTGGGGTTTCACTGCTACATCTGAGACACCGTGGAATTTTTGCTATAAATTTTTTTCTACAACATTTCAGAAGGCATGTCTTGGAGGATATTTAGTAGACAGATCAAGGTACGTTGGGTTAAAATTTCAACTCCTGAGGCCTTATACTTTCGTAGATACATCCTGTGTAAGATAGGGCTATGGAATCATCTTGAACTGATTCATTGCATAATTTTCGCGATAAAAAAATTTCTGTAATGTTTCAAACCCTTAACTCCAGAGGATATTCACACAAATTAGTAAGGTACCTATGGTAAAACGTTTAGCTTCTGATTCATCTTACATTTGTAGATACACCCTATGGAAGATAGGGTATCTGACTAGTCCTATTGACTATTCTCAAGAAGGTGTTCCAGGTACAGCTATCATAAATTCTTCGTAGAGTATCCAAATTGATTGAGACTAGTTGCATTGGATAGTGGACAGTATGTAGTATTTTGGGTACGAGTTTTAGAATTTTATATCAATTATTTTGTGTGGGTCATGCTATACAAGTGAGATCTCCTGGAAAGGACAAAAATCATCAATTTGTGGGGAATCTACCATAAATTCCACTTGGAAAATCCAATTTTGATTAGACCTGTGGAATTGCAGAGACAAAATATCAGAGAACTACAAAAAATAAAGTTTCATACCCATAAGGGCCGAAACTTTGGAGATACAGCAGAATAAAGATTGTCTAGAAGAACCACCTCAAAATCAAGGTTCAAAAGTGATACTTGGCCAACATGCCACCAAAAAAGGGAACTTCTACACCAAATAAGCCTCCATAAAGTCCTACTTGGACTCTTGATGAAGGTGAAGAAATGTGTAGGCACATAAATGGATTACAAAAGAAGACAGTGAAAAAAGATGAACTACAAGGGATGATGGATTCAACTGAAGATAAATTGGAGGCAATAATGGATACTAAGATGGATGGTTTAAAAAGGGAGATCATGGAAGGAATGAAAAATTTCTTAATAGAGAGGACACCTAAAACTAAAAATGTGTCCCATGAAATTCATGATGAGGACACAAGGAAGATGAATCAAGAATGGAGAAACTCCAACTTTGGGTTGAAGACCAACCACATTCCTAAGATCGATATGAGGAAGTTTGATGGCAAGGACCCAATCACATGGATA
>SNQJ01S0126466.1:26965-49769 GCA_010110895.2 Picea sitchensis
TTTGTGTGCAGCTTCCGTCAGGTTCTCCGAGTCTATACCCTTGCTTGAACCTCTACAAATAATTTCAGTTATCAGTTCGCATCTTCTAACTTCATGCTTTGGGGGGAAATCTGTTACACGTCAAAAGTACTCAACTGGATAAGTGTCGCATGTTCCTCTCAATTGTCGTAAGTGTCGCATCTTCCTTACAACTTTCGCAAGTGTCGCAAGTTTTTCACAAGTGTCGCAAACGTTGTTCAAAGCATACTGCCATAATGACGACACTAAGGAGGCACTTAAGACATCTCATACACTTGATTTGGAGAAAAGGAACTGGTTAACTAAAGTCAAGGAACTCTTAACACCTGAGAAGAGCTCTTAAACAAGGGTTTTGAGGGTGAGCGCTCCCCTACATCAGCCTTAGGAGCGTTGGCACTCCCCTATAAGGCCTCAGGGAGCATTATAATGCTCTCCTTCCCCTCTGAAGGAGCGCTATCCACATTTGGAGCGCTGGCGCTTCCCTTAAGCTTCCTAGGGAGCGCTACAACGCTCTGATGCCCATTTTGAGGGAGCGTTGCCTAATATGAGGCAGTAGTTGGCCCGTTGAGGAGAATAAGGGGAGGATCTTTCAAGTTTAAAAGGTAGTTGCATTCAAATTCTTGGTTCCATCAGGAGATCCCTGATCTAAGGAGGAAGTTCCTAACTTGTTCTAAAGATAACTCAAGAGGTTAAGCTCCTCTTAACCTATATAAGCAAGCTCTATTATGGTGAAAAGGGGGAAGAATTGCTAGCATGAAACCTATGATCTCATAGGAAACACACAGTCAGCCAAAGGAGAGTGATCAATGAAGCTGTTGTCATCCAGGTTGTGGATCTTTCGAGCAAGGGTTAGACGAATGGGACTTGACGAAGTTGTCGCATTCGTATCTATGATTGTAAGTACTGCTGTCATTATTCTCATTAATATGACACGCTTGGCCTGTTTCTTTCTAGTTTGTGTTTGAAGTTACATGAATTTATCATTGATAGATAGATCTGTTTTCAAGCTAATATCAATAGAGTAGGAAGTGGTCGTATCTTGTTTGTCTACAGGACTCAGCGAGGAGAAAAGGATCAAAGCTCAACTCGGAGTGTACAGGGACAAACATCGATAAAAAGGTACTTTTGTTATCTTTCCTTCTCATGTGTTAGTTTTCACAGATTTGAAAGGAAGTCAGTGTCCACGTTAAGCATTTTTTGTCTTAGAGTTAAGGTCAAGCTCTTTGAGGCAATCTACTTGTCCGCAGGGAGATTTTCCTATAACACACACCTCGCCAGATCCTCCTTCCCCAAGCTAGGTTACAACAGAAAGATTCTACTCAATCTCTTACAGTCACTTACACTTAGCCTTGCAAGTCTCACACATCATGCACAAATCATGCACAGCTATCACTTGCACTTAGCACTTGGTATTACACACTTGCACGCCTTTACTTACATCACCTAGATTTCTATTTATACATTACAAAATGGGCCTAAACATGGGTAAACTAATGGGTTGACATCCCCATACCTGTTACATAAGCCCAAAGCCCAAAAATCCCTAAACAAGGGGACAGGATACCGCAATCTCCGCTTCAAATTGCGCTCTGCCTTCAACAGCGTGTCAAAGTCCCAAAATAGGTCAAACATGACCAACGATCCTCAAAACTTGGTCAATGGACAACAAGCCCCCAACACTCACCTGTGACTCATCCTGAGTCACTCTAATCTGGGTATATCTACTTCAAAATCCTTGAGCTTGGCGCAAGCTACTTTGACCTGTTGCTACGCCAAGGCCTCCTACTCGGTGAACTCTTGGATAACTGCTTTGTTGACAGGTCCCTCTAAGCGTTGTTCGACTGTAGTGATGACTTGTTCCAGCTCTTCTCCTCAGCCTTCAGTCTCCTCAAATAGTTGTCACACTTCATCTTGTACTGGTTGGAGCCTCTAAGTCACTTGCATGACTTTGATCTATATGGTGTGGACCTATTGTTGAGAAGTGCGTTGTTCCTGGGATCGCTTCATCCTTTCAACTATTGATAGGAGCTTCAACTGCACCTATACTGTTGTTGCTTGTTTCTTTGCCTCTTGGAGTTGTGACTCTAGTGCCTTTAGTTCAGGGTCTTTAGTAAGTCACTTGTAGGTTTGTGCACTTATATTGATAAGATGTTTACATTCTAGAGCGAATTATCTGATCCTCTCAACTGTGCTTCGGGCAGTGGCTTCTCTTTGATCTCGCATGTCCTATGAGGTACTTGGAACTATTTGTAGCTCTAGGTATACGATTCTCTATTGAAGTTATTGGATAGCTTCTGCAAGTTGTGCTACTTGCAACTCCACTAGTGCTTCTACCTTTTTCTCTAAGCCTGTCACAAAGAGAAGTGCTCTACTGACTACTTCTTTGACTTTGAGATGTTCTGCGAACAACTGATCTCTCTCTTGTTTGACCTGTGCTCTCTCCTATTCGAACTTGGTGTGGATATTATCCTTCTCCTACTGTGAAACTCAACATTTCTCTACCACTTCTTGTTGTTCTTTCTTCAGGGCCACCGTGGCTTGTTCTTTCTCTTCTTGTGCTAGAAGAAGGCGAGCTTCAGTCGCATCATCTATTCTGCGGAGTTGGGCAAGCTCATCTCCCAACTCTAGTTCTTCTGATGGAGGGGGCGCATTGGATACTGCATGACTGGATTGAAGGGCTTGTTGTACCCCTTTGAGTTTTGTCTCAATCCTATCATACATGGATTCTTTCTTGGCTTCAGTGTTGTACATAGTATCCCGTGAGGTGTCTGATATGGCTGCGATGATGAAGTCAAAGTTATCGAGCATGAGCACAGTCTGCACCTTAGTCCTGGTGGCTTTGGATTTCTTCCGGGAAGTAGGTTTCATGGGGGAAACCTTTCTTTTCTTAGAGGGATTAGCCTCATCCACAAGATCCCTAGGCAGTGTTACTTCTCCTTGCTTCTGTTGATCATTTTTTTCATTGGTCTCTTATTTATCTACTTTATCATCACCTTCTCGTCTCGGTGATTCTGAAGTGGTTTCTTCTGATGCGCTGCTCAAGTTTTGTACCTATTCGGTCTTCTTCCTTCTACTGGGTCCAGGTGTGTTGTGTTCTTCATGAGTGGCCTCTAAGATGCCAATTAGTTTAGGATCAGACATTTCTTTGGGGTTAGCAGGGATAAGGAGCTCTGCAGACTAGTCCTTGGTTATATCCTCGAGGTCCTCCTTTGTGATATTATAGTATGACCAAACCTCTTCTTTATGCTTGTCTGCACGCACAGTGATATAAATAAAGTGTCTATCTATGCGGAACTTCATGATGGGTATGAACCTGTGTAGGGTGTTCGGTGTCATACGAGGGACAACCCCAATATTCCTCTTCAATTGGAGATAGTATGTGTGAAATACTTCATTTGACTGCCATTGTTTTCCCATATCGCTTGAGTATCAGAGCATGGTGAACTTCATAGCAAGTGGTTAAAATGGCTCAATGTCCATGAAGGTCACACCTTCCGGCATATACCAAGCAGTAAATGCTATGAGGATCAACAACCAGCTAAAATGGAACTCATAGCCTCGATCCTGAGCTTTCCAGCAATCGAATTCGATCTGGTTGACTAAGTACTTTGCCCAATTCATTTGTAGTACTTCTACACATTTTTCGGCGAGGTCAACAATGAACCCTCTGCCTGCATAGGTCTGTTCTTTCTCACCATCTTTCCTGCAATCAGCTGGCAGGCCAGGCGCACTGCACCATTTTGGATGGAAGCTACCTTTTAGCCTTACATCCCATTTTCTACATCACCATATTTGTATTTAATCCTCTGTGCCAGTGCGCGGTCTACAACCTTCCCTGGGTAGAAGTCCTATGGTTTGGGTCCCTGCATGCTCAATCCGGTGATCCTATGGATCAACGTCAGATCGACTGTGATGCATCTATCTAGCCATAGATAGCCATCATGGTAGCATGATAGAAGGAGCTTAACACATGCATTAACCTGCTAGTGCCTTCTGAAATGTGGAATATTCATCACATTTAGGATGGTGGACTACGTGAGGTTCATAGTCCATGGTTGGGGGATCATTTTCGAGTTATTTCCCTTTGTCCTAGTCAAATATCTATGAGGGGAAAGCATATTGTGGTTCTTGAGGTCTCCTAGGTTGAAGTCACTAAATTTTAATGTCGCAATATTATCATGTTGTGTTCTAACTGCACGTATCCTCTTCAGGAGGTACACAGTAAATAGGGTGTAATCGAAATCCCTCAGGACACTCTCATGACTCACCGCACTAGCCAAAGGTGAGATGTAGTTGGGTAGGATAGTCGGGATTAAATTCACATTCGTCAGGTCATATCGATGCTTGGTTCTCTTCTCTGTTGCAACTCGGGGTGGTCCGAATCCATGAGTAGTCTATGGGGAGGCTTTCACTCCTCTCATCGATGAGGCTTGAATCCCAGTGGACATGACTTTTTCAGCCATTAAATCGATTAGAACTTCTTCTACACACTTTTCACCTGCACTGAGTTCGCCCGACATACACACTCAAGATCGGATAACTTAGATTGATGAATGGGTGCTCAAAGAAATAGAACAGGTGTCAATCTCAGTAAACACCATGCGGTAGCAATGAGTTGTCTTAGATACAATTCACAAAAGTGTTATCGGTGCAATAGTCGAAGGAATAAGTAGACGACGATGTAATGGGTCTTCTCCAATGGACAAGAGGCCTTCATCAATGTGGTTATGTCCATTGCGGCACGGTCCCAACGGTCTGATGGAGATATTTCTGGTCATAACTTTTTTTATAACCGTTCGGGGCATCGGTCTAATGGTCACAATGCCTTTAATGGTTATATTTCTTCACCATGGCGAAGTGCCATGTTGAGTTGTTTTGATATCTCGGTGAAGTTCCAATTTTGCAAATCTTCCTTTTGCAAAGCCCCGTCTGGAACATTCTACAACTTTTCTATCTTTTCTCTCTTCTTACTGAGCTTTCTATCCTTCTTCCCTATGATCTTTGTCTCGGTATTTCTCTTTCCATTCTGATTCTTACCTTCTTTTGGCATAGTAACTTTGCGTTGTTGAGATTATTTCATAGGGTTCAAGGGAAATACTTCTTCTCTTTCTAGGGTAGGTGCTCCACTCTTATGTGAGTCTTCTTGTTTTCTTTCAACTTAGACATCCAAGTTTCTGGTTCTAAATAGCTTCGATCTGTTCTCATGTTCTTCAATCAAGTGCGTTATCCTCCTAGTCATGAAATATTTTAATTCTTTCTTCTTCTGTTCTAGGGATTCCTCATCTTTTCTTCTAGTCTGATCCTTATCAATCTAGGTTTTTCCTAGTAACATAGCAAATGGGGTGCCTCTCTAAATAAATTTAACAACCCCAAAATATTCCTTCTTAGCACAAAGCTTCACAATTCAAGTAGAATACTGTGCACTAGGGAAACAGATCTACACACAAAGCTTTCTCTTTTCTTTAGTTCACAACAATCACAGTTTCAGGTCCTGGCATTGAAACCATTTGTTGGCACAAGGGAAGACCCAGGGTTCAATGCTCAAGAGAGCACTAAAAAAACCCTAACTACTGGCCCTTTCGGAAACACCTTCGAAGTAGATGAATTATCACCCGAGGTAGAGGCAGGGGTGGTTGTAGGAATCCAGTGTCTCCAACCTTAGCTGGGACGTAGATCCGTGATTAGAATATTCTATAAAATCACTTAGTAGTTATATTTCATCAGTATTTAACCAATATCTACTTCACAGTTAAAACCCTAATAACATAGCATCACAGTATTCACCCAGATCTAGTATATTCAAGAACTAAGCACATTCACGTAGGTTATTATTAACCACAAAGCATCACAGATCTATCTATCATTCATCTACATCAAAGCACTAAGAAAGTACATACATAAACACATCTATAGGATAGGAGATCTGCGCACACCTCGCCAGATCCTCCTTCCCTGAGCTAGGTTACAGCACAAAGCTTCTACTCAATCTCTTACAGTCACTTGCACTTAGCCTTGCAAGTCTCACACAGCATGCACAAAGCATGTACAACTATCACTTGCACTTAGCACTTGGTATCACACACTTGCGCGCCTTTACTTACATCGCCTAGATTTCTATTTATACATTACAAAATGGGCCTAAACATGGGTAAACCTATGGGCCGACATCCCCATACTCGTTACATAAGCCCAAAACCCAAAAATACCTAAACAAGGGGCTGAGATCCCGCGATCTCCACTTCGACAGCCTGTCGAAGTCCCAAAATAGGTCAAACATGACCAAGGATCCTCAAAACTTGGTCAAGGGCCAACAGTAAGTTCTCTATCCCGTGGTTTCCTTTTCTTGTGTATTTATTTCTGCTGTGTATTAAATTATTATATCTGATATTTGTACTTATAATATGCATGCTTTCTAGTTAATGTTGTGCATGGTATATTTTGCATGTTTTTCATGTTGTAGTATGAATCTTGATCATTGCATGTATGTATTTCATGCTTCTTTATTAATTAATTGTTATCATAGATTCAAAATCATTCAAGAGGTGTGTTCTTGGTGTGGCATGCCCCGCCTGTGGGAGGATGGGTATGTTACAAATTGGTATCAAACCTTTTGTTTCAAACATCAGACTGTTATGGGCTAGAACAAGTGTGAATCAGGAAGATTCATTGTCACATATTTTATATATATTTGCGAATTTGGGGGAAAATGGTGGAAACATTTGAGTGAAATACCCAAATTTGTGAATGGATCTGAGTTTGAATTATTCTAGGGTTGTCTAAGAAGTTAACGAATTCGATATGCAGAGTTGCAGAGCCGAATTCGACTTAGAAGGTCGAAAAAAATTATTTTTAATGGTCATTATAATATTGGACAAAGTTTGGAGAATCGACTGTTGATATCATTTTCGATCTTGGATCAACGGTCCAGACTCGTCCTAGGAAAAAAAAAATTAATTCGAATGTTTACAAAGTTTGGCGAAATTACCAAATCAGTGAATGGGATTGATTCAACGATTTGAAAAATGAGGAACATAGATGGTTCATATTTATTTAGTTTGTTTGAGGAATTGGATAAAATCAACTGTCAATATCATCTTGGCCAGGAGATCAATGGCCCAGATTCACCTGTGATTTTGTAAAAATTCTAAGTGTGGAAGTTCGCCAACAAAAATCATCAATGGCCGATGGTCGTGGATCAATGAGTTTGGTGAAGGGTTGAAGATTGACCAAACAAAATATTCAATCATGGATGACTGATGTTCTAGGATCGACAGATTCTAGTGAATTTTTTCTTTTTTTCCTGGACAAATAAAATCGTTGATCATTGATGACTGATGGTTGGGGATCGACAGATTTAGGTGAAGTTCTGTTTTTTTGGGCAAAGAAAATCTCCTAAAGTCCCAAACTTCGGAGTAAATCTGGACCATTCATGTTTAAAGACACGTGTTCGCAGATCAACCTATTCGAGAATTATTTGTTTGGGGGATTTATGGTGTAGTGTGGAGAAGTCTCCCAAAGTTTTTAAGTTTCGAAGTCCCGAAGTCGTGGGGCACTAGAGTAACATGGCTTGCTGACATCACCTAGGGTGACATGGATAGACTTGGTGCTTTCCATGTGTCACTGTGTCTCATGTTTTTCAAAGACCATTTTTTCTAGTTAGTATATGACACATGTCACCCATCAGATAGGGTGATCCATATCGATGTCAGTGGCCTCCCACCTATTCCAACTGGCTCATTTTGGTAATTTTCCAGTTTGGCAATTTTTTCCCTAGTTTTTGGGTCCTTGAATTGCAGGGCCATTTTGAGGCCCTAAACAACGTTTTTTAGGGCTCACCACAGTACTTGGATAGACATTTCCAACGAGATATTTTTCTCCTAAAATGGAGATCATATGCAAAAGTTACAACCCCGAGAAGTTGATGCACTAACTTACCCAAACAGGGCCCACATGACTTTTGGTGCTTCATCTCCTAGGGTTAGTTTTTTTGGATGTCTAGGGTTTCTAACATTCTTGTTTATTGTAAAAAGGCCTTCAGAGCCTCATTGTAACAATCTTCTTGTGAATGAGCACAGTCGTTACATCTCTTCTCAAAGATAAGCTGCCACCATTCTAGCAAGCTTGTTTCCGTTGCATTTTACAGTTTCAGCTTATTTCCTTATTGAATACAAACCAGTTTTACTGTATATCTTTTATTTTTTGTTAGGCATATTTTGATAATAATATGTATTCATTTAGTTATGTAAATATATTTTGAATCAGTGGTATCAGAGTGGTCTTATCCTTTTCGTTCTTAATGCATGTCCCCAATGAGGTTAGGGTACAAAGAATTGGGTCTCGAGCTTGTTTCTCTTGAGGACAAAATCTCTCGCATGCCCAAACAACCTCTCATGGAAGAAGAAAATAAATATGACAAGAAAATTTATTTATCTATCCATAACTTCTCGAATAGAGAAAAGATTACTTTTGCGCTCCTCAAAGTCCTCCCCCATGTCAAAGATTGGTGGGAAACTTTCTATGAGAAAAAGGAAACAGAGGAACCCTCATTATTTATAGTCATAGTCACATGGGAGTCATTCATGGATGATATTAACGAAAAATACTACCCTATTGGAAGTTATGATGACCTATACACAAAATGGACCATGCTACAGTAGGAAAGAGACCAAGCAGTGCCTGAGTTCACAAATATCTTCCATACCTTGTGCACCAAGATGGGTATCAAATATTCTAAATGACATCTAGTGCTCAAGTATCACGGTGGTTTGCATAGATACATCTAGGACTAAATAAATTTTATGAAAATCTCATCCTTTGGCACGACCTACTGATATGGCATCAAAATCGAGTATAACCTCAAACAAAAGACACGGAAATTTGGGCCTGGTAACCTCTCACAGCAAAATGCAGGAAAGGTCGGCCCCAACCCACAGAACAAAGGACAGAGAAAATATAGAAAGATTCATGACAACCAGTCTAGGCTGCAAGAAAATAAGGACACCAGAAGGACAAAGAAAAATATCTGGAAGTGGTGCAACTTCGATAAGATCCCCTGGCATAACACTGTTGATTGCCTCTCAAAGCAGTTGTTGGTGGCTGAGGTGAAAGCCTCTAAATCAGATGTGTGTTCTGACTCTGAGTCAGAAATAGAAAGGGGAAGATAGATCATAGATGTAGAACCCAGTGCTACCATTTATACCACCAAGCTCCATCCCAATGAACCAGACGAGCTAGAGGAAGGTGAGCACCTTTTTCATTCACAGATGTGGGTGAAGGGTACCCTGTTGCACTTCAACTTTGATAGCGGTAGCCAGAAGAAACTCATCTCAGCATAGGTTTTCAAATGAATTTCCCTGTCGACAACACTGCACCCACATCCCTACACCATCGGATGGCTCCACCAAGGAAGAAACATCCGCATCATCCAACAATGTCACATGTCATATGGAATCAAGCCCTTCAAAGATGAGGTATTGTGTGATGTTTCCACTCTCAAAGTTTGTAATGTTCTTTTGGGCCAACCATATTTATGGAAATGTCATGTTGTATATGAGTCTAGACCTCATAGTTTTATTATCACTTTGAACAATAAATTGTATAGGATACCTGAGGCAATCCCACCCAGTGTTATTTCCTTGATCTCTACCAAGAAATGCAGAAAGGTCATATATTAGACATGGAATTTTATCTTCTTTGTGATTCTCTCTTAGACTAAGCAAAAGATCGCAGCCACATCTAGGGTCTCCACATTAGACCTCTCCACATAGTAGGAGAAAGTGGATAAGGTCGTGTAAGAGTACTCATATATCGTCTCCTCACCTATCGGGGTACCTCTGCATCATCAGGTCAAGCACCCCATCGATCTGACCCCTGACGCACCACTTCCTAATAGGCCAGTCTACCAGCGCTCTCTTCTATAAAATGAGGATATCAAGCGGCAGATCCAAGAACTTCTCCACAAGGGGCACATCCATCCCATCTCATCACCTTACAGGAGCCTAATCATGTTGGTACAGAAGAAATATGGAAACTGATGAATCTTCATTGATTATAGAGCCCTAAATAAAAACACAGTCAGAAACCGATATCTGATTCCCTGAATTGATGACCTCCTTGATCAGCTCATGGGGGCCAAATACTTCATGAAAATTGATCTAAATTTTGGCTACTACTAGGTCCCGATAGAACAAACAAATGTATGGAAGACCGCCTTCAAGTCAAAGGAAGGTATTTTTTAATGGTTGGTCATGCCATTTGGTTTGAAAAATGATCTAGCCACTTTCATGAGGATGATGGATGACATACTGCAACCATTCACCAATACTTTTGTAGTAGTGTATATGGATGATATCCTCGTTTACAACAAGACTTAGGAAGAACACTTGCAGCATATTCAACAAGTTCTGCACACCCTGTGGCAGCACCAGCTCTACGCCAACTTAGAAAAATTCTCCTTCAGCATGGAAAAGGTTCATTACCTGGGCTACATCATTGATCGACATGGCATACATGTGGATCTAGCCAAAATTTAAATTCATCCATGATTGGCCAGCCCCAACCACACTCATTGAGCTTCGAAGATTCTTGGGCCTTGCCAATTTTTACCACAAGTTTGTGTTGGGATTATCCCATATTGCATGGGCCCTCATCCAAGTAACCAGGGGTGGTGGTAAGGATAAATATGTGTGGGGATAGTCCCAACAACAAGTGTTTGATGATTTGAAGAAATGTTTGAGCTCATCCCCAGTACTTTCACTACTAGACCTGCAACAACCATTTGAGATCGAGACGGATGCTTCAGACTATGTTGTGGGTGTCGTTCTGACTCAGCATGGCCACCCCGTGGCCTATCATAGTGAGACACTATCATATGTTGTCTATAATTACGCTACTTATGACAAAGAAATGTACTCCATTGTCCAAGCTTGCCACCGGTGGAGACATTACATTCTTGGGAAGGAGACAATCATCCACATTGATCATAAGCCACTGCATTTCATGCAGACACAAGGTAAATTGAAAAATGGCTTCCATCAGAAGTGGTCCATGTACTTGCATAAATTCCACCTCAACATCAAGTATAAAATGGGAAGCACCAATTGCATTGATGATTGCCTCAGCAGACCGTCAGTCACAACACTCACCATGGTGCTAGACTCTTACGGCCATGAGACCTTTGGATGGCTCCAACTCTATGAGATAGACTCAGACTTCACCACCACCTAATAAATGTTGGGCGCAAATGCAGTTTTCTCTAATTTCCATATTCAAGATAGGTTGATGTGTCATTTGGGCCATATATGTGTTCCATCAAGAAAGAGAGCAAAGATGATATAGGAATCCCATTACAGTCGAGTGGTAGTAAACTTTGGTGTTGAAAAGACAGTGGCAATGCTAAAAAAACATTTCTATTGGTTGAAACTTCGACAGGAGGTCAACAAGTATATTAGGTCCTATACTGGCTATGTGATTGCCAAACCGACCACTAAGAAATAGGGCATGTACACCCTTGTTCCTACTCCTGACAAAACATGGGAATCCATCTCAATGGAATACATGTTAGGCCTCCCATCCACCAAGTGGGGAAATGAACGTGTTTTTGTGGTTATGGATCACTTTTATAAGATGGATATTCCGCTCGGCTACAAGAAGAGCATCACAACAGAGGCCATTACCAATCTCTTCTTTGAACAAGTCTGGGTAAATTTTGGAATCCCACAAACCATTGTCTCATATCGGGATAGTCGATTTCTCAAAACATTCTGGTCAAACCTCTAGTCACTTTTGGACACCAATATCACCACATCCACGACCTTCCACCCCTAGAGAGATGGCCAAACCAACGTAGTAAATCGAATTATATTGCATATCCAGCGCATGTATAATTACAAGCACCCTTGCACATGTTATGAGAGTCTCCCCTATGTTCAACATAGCTACAATTGAGCCCTACATAGGTCAACCAACCACAACCTTTTTCATGTGGGGTTGGAATTCCAACCATTAGGTCCCATAGATGTGGTACTACCCCTTGCGGTCACCTCGACCGAATCATCTACTGCTCCAAATGAAGTTGAAAAATCCACCCGATTCATTGAGTGGATCTAGTACATCTGCCAATAGGTTGAAGATATCCTACATAAGTCCAATGAAAAATAAAAGCAGAGCCATGATCAACACTGGGTGCCACATAAGTGTCAAGTGGGCGACAAATTTTGGTTGCACTTGCAGAAAGAGCGCCTTACAGGAACCCATTGGAAGTTGTTCCCAATCCGTTATGGGCCATACACCATCACCAAGGTTGTGGGTGATAATTCATTTGAGCTCAACATTCCTCCTTTCCTTGGCTTGCACCCAATGTTCAACGTGGATATTCTTTGACAATATTTCCCACCATTATTGGACACATCAGAGATAGCAGAACAACTGACACCAATAGAGCTCAACCCTGACTTCATACAAAAAGAATCCAGTGATAATATTATGGAAAAAAATTCCTTGGATAGACCTTACCAATGACATATCATGTGCCTAAAACAGAGATCGTATGCAAAAGTTAAGACCCCAGGAAGTTGATGTACTAACTTACCCAAATAGGGCCCACATGACTTTTGACGCTTCATCTCCTAGGGTTCAGTTTTTTGGATGTCTAGGGTGTCCGAAATTCATGTTTATTGTAGAAAGTCCTTCAAAGTCTCATTGTAACCATCTTCTTATGAATGAGCGCAACCGTCACATCTCTTATCAGAGATAAGCCACCACCATTCTAGCAAGCTTGTTTTCATTGCATTTTACAGTTTTAGTTTATTTCCTTATTGAATAGAAACCAGTTTTATTGTATATTTGTTATTTTGTGTTAAGAATATTTTGATAATCATATGTATTCATTTCGTTCTACAAATATATTTTGGATCAGTGGTATTAGAGTGGTCTGCTCCTTGTCATTATTAATGCATGTCCCCAACGAGGTTAGGATCCAAAGAATTGGGTCTCAAGCTTATTTCTCTTGAGGAAAAAATCTCTCACACGGCCAAATGACCTCTAATGGAAGAAGAAAATAAAGACGATGGGACATGATATCCCTTCAAAAAATTTCTCAAGGAATCCCTCACGCAACAAAGGAACGAGATGATGGATATTTTTTCACAAATCCTTTGGCGGCTACCAACAGGCGACACATCTTCCTCAAACAGAGGTTTCGCCCCCTTCAAGGTACAAATCAACTTCGATATTACTATATTTGATGGTCAGATAGAAGCAGATGCAGTAGAAAAATGTGTGAATCTACTAGAAGGGTATTTATCTATCCATAACTTCCCGAATAGATAAAAGATTACTTTTGCACTCCTCAAAGTCATCCCCCATGTCAAAGATTGGTTGGAAACTTTCTATGAGAAAAAGGAAAAAGAGGAAACCTCATTATTTATAGTCCCAGTCACCTGGGAGTCCTTCAGGGATTCTATTAAGGAACAATACTACCTTGTTGGAAGTTATAACAACCTGCACACAAAATGGACCACGCTATGGAAGGAAAGAGACCAAGCAGTGCCCGAGTTCAAAAATATCTTCCATACCTTGTGCACCAAGATGGGTATCAAATATTTTGAGTGACATATGGTGCAAAATTATCACTGAGGTCTGCATAGATACATTTGGGATGAAATGGAGTTTCTAGACATATCATCCTTGGGCGTGGCCTACTGATATATCATAAAAATCAAGCAGAAGCTCAAACAAAAGACATGGAAATTTGGAACTGGGAACCCCTCATACCAAAATCCAGGAAAGGGTGGCCCCAACCCGTAGAAAAAAGGACAGAGAAAATACATCCAACCTTAGTACAACCAGTCTAGGACGCAAGCAAAGAAGGACATGGGAAAGACAAATAAAGATACTGGGAAGTGGTGCAACTTCCATAAGAGCCCCTGGCATAACACTGTTGATTGTTGCTTGAAGCAATCGTTGGTGGCTAAGGTGAAATCCTCTGAATCAGATGTAGGTTCTAACTCTGAGTTAGAACCAGAAAGGGGGATATGGATCATAGATTTAGAACCCAGTGCTATCGTTTCTACCACCATGTTCCAACCCAGTGAACCAAACAAGCCAGAGGAAGGTGAGCTCCTTTTTCATTCACGGATGTGGGTGAAGGGTACCCCACAACACTTCATCACTGATAACGGTATCCAGAAGAACCTCATATCAAAATAGGATGTCAAGCGACTTTTCCTACCGACAATTCCACACCCGCATCCCTACACCATCGAATGGCTCCACCAAGGAAGAAACATCCATGTCAGCCAACAATGTCTTCTGCTATACAACAACAAGCCCTTCAAGATGAGGTATTGTGTGATGTTTCACCTCTCAAAGTTTTCAATGTTTTTTTGGGCCAACCATATTTATGGAAACGTCATGTTTTATATGAGTCTAGGCCTCACAATGTTATTATTACTTTGAAGAAGAAATTTTATAGGATACCCAAGGTAGTCCCACCCAATGCTATTTTCCTTGATCTCTGCCAAGTAATGGAGAAATGCCATCTCTCAGATAGGGAAGTTTTTCTTCTTCGTGATTCCCTGTTAGAATGAGCGGAAGATCACAACCACATCTAGGGTCTCCACGGCCGACATCTCCACATAGTAGGAGCAAGTGGATAAGCTCATGGAATAATACTCAGATATCTTCTCCTCACCTACCAGGATACCTATGCATTGTCAGGTCAAGCACCCCATCAATTTGACCCCCAGCGCACTGTTTCCCAATGGGCCAGTCTACCGTTAATATTTGTTAGAGAATGAGGAGATCAAGTGGTAGATCCAAGAACTTCTCCACAAGGGGCACATCCATCCCATCTCATCACCTTGAGGGAGCCCAATCGTGTTGGTACAAAAGAAATATGGAACCTAGCGACTTTGCATATATTATCGGGCCCTAAATAAAATCACATTCAGAAATCGATACCTGATTCCCTGAATCGATGACCTCCTTGATCAGCTCACGGGGACCAAATACTTTAGTAATATTGATATGAAGTGTGGCTACCACCAAGTCTCGATAGAACAAATAGATGTATGGAAGACCACCTTCAAGTCAAAGGGAGGTATTTTTGAATGGTTGGTCATGCCCTTTGGTTTGAAAAATGCTCCAACCACTTTCATGAGGATGATGGATGATATCTTGCGACCATTCACCAATACTTTTGTAAGGGTGTATATGGATGACATCCTCATTTACAACAAGACTTGGGAAGAACACTTGCAACATATTCGGTAGGTTATGCACACCCTGCAGCAGCACTAGCTCTACACCAACATGGAAAAATGATCCTTTGGCATGGACATGGTTCATTACCTAGGCTACATCGTTGATCAACATGGTGTACATGTGGATCCAGCCAAAATCCAAGTCATCCATGACTGGTCAGCCCCAACTACACTCACTAAGCTTCAGAGCTTCTTGGGCCTTGCCAATTTCTAGCCTAGGTTTGTGTTGGGATTCTCCCATATTGTATGGGCCCTCAGCCAAGTAACCAGGGGTGGTGGTAAGGAGAAATTTGTGTGGGGCTAGTCCCAACAACAAGAGTTCAATGATTTGAAGCAACGATTGTGCTCAACCCTAGTACTTTCACTACCGAACCTGCAACAGCCCTTTAAAATCGAGATAGATTCTCCAGAATATGTTGTGGGAATCCTTATAACTCAACCCAACCACCCTGTGGCCTATCATAGTGAGACATTATCAAATGTTGTTTGTAAGTACCCTACTTACGACAAAGAAATGTACTCCATTGTGAAAGCCTACCATCAATGGAGACATTACATTATTAGGAACGAGACAACCATACACACTCATCATAATCCACTGCAGTTCATGCATACACAAGGAAAATTGCATAATGACCTCCATGAGAATTGGTTCACGTACTTGCAGAAATTCCACCTCAACATCAAGTATAAAGCGGGAAGCACCAACCACGTCATTTATTTCCTCAGCTGACCATCAGTCATGGCACTCACCACGGTGCTAGACTCTTGCGACCATGAGACCTCTAGATGGCCCCAACTCTATGAGACAAACCCAGACTTCTCCACCACCTACAAAATGTTGGGCGCAAACACAGTTGTAGCTAATTTCCATCTTCATGATGGGATGTTCTGTCATCTGGGCCATATATGCGTTCCATAAAGCGAGTGATCGAAGATGATATGGGAATCCCACTAGAGTCAAGTGGTCAGACACTTCGGCATCGAAAATACAGTGGAAATGTTGCAGAAACATTTCTATTGGTCGAAACTTTGATAGGAGATCAACAAGTATATTAGGTCTTGCACTACCTACACAATTTCCAAACCGGCCATTAAGAAATAGAGCCTATACACCCCTCTGCCTTCTTCTGACAGACTATGGGAATCCATCTCAATGGACTACATGTCAGACCTTCCATCCACCAAGCAGGGCAATGACTATGTTTTTTTGGTTATGGATCACTTTTCTAAGATGGAAATTATGGTCGCCTACAAGAAGAGCATCGCAAGAGAGGCCACTGCCAAGATCTTCTTTGAACGAGTCTTGGTAAATTTTGGAATCCCACAAACCATTTTCTCATATCAGGAGAGTTCATTTCTCAACACATTCTAGTCAAGCCTCTGGTCACTACTATATACCAAGATCACCAAATCCATGGCCTTCCACCCCGAGACAGATGGCCAAACCGAGGTCGTAAATTGAATGATCGTGCATATCCTTCACATGTATAATTCCAATAACTCTCGTACATGGGATGAAAATATCCCCTATGTTCAACATAGCTACAATCGATCCCTACATAGCCCAACCAACCACAACCCCTTTCAGGTGGGGTTGGGATTCCAACCATTGGGTCCCATAGATGGTGTACTACCCCTTGCAGTCACCTTGGTCGACTCATCTCCTGATCTAAATGAAGTTGAAAAATCCACCCGTTTCATTGAGAGGACCCCGCACATCCTCCAACAGGTTCAGGATATCTTACAGAAGTCCAATGACAAGTACAAGCAGTGCCATGATCAACACCGGGTGTGACATAAGTTTCAAGTGGGCAACAAAGTTTGGTTGCACTTGCAGAAAGAGCGCCTTACATGACCCCATCGAAAGATTTTCCCACTCCATTATGGTTCGTACACCATCACCAAGGCTGTGGGTTATAATTATTTTGAGCTCAACATTCCTCCTTTCCTTGGCTTGCACCCAGTGTTCAACGTGGATATCCTTCAACCATATTTCCCACCATTATTGGACACCTCATAGATAGAAGAACAGTTGAAAACAACAGAGTTCAACCCTGAATGCATAAAACAAGCATACAATGATCATATTGTGGACAAACATATCAAGGGAACTCTCTAGAAAAGGATCCAGCTTTATTGAGTTGTCAAAGCAGGGCAGCTCCTGCACCAAGGAAAGTGGCTCACCTGGGGCCAAATTCAGCAGAAATTTCCTCATATGATGGGGGAAATCAATGCAATGGAGACCATTTCTTCCTAAGGGGGGAGGATTGATCCATATGGATTTCGGTGGCCTCCCATGTATTCCAACTAGCTCATTTTGGCGGTTTTCCAATTTGGCATTTTTTTCCCTAGTTTTCGGGTCCCTGACTTGCGGGCCCGTTGTGAGGCCCTAAACAACATTTTTTAGGGATCGCCACAGTAAGAATGACCTTAGATAGATAGCAATAAAATGTGTAGTCCTCGAACATACATTTCCAACCAGCTATCGTGCGCCTAAAACAGATATCGTATGCAAATGTTACGACCTTGGGAAGTTGAGGTACTAACTTACCCAAACAAGGCCCACATGACTTTTGGCACTTCATCTCCTAGGGTTAGGTTTTTTGGATATCTAGGGTTTCTGACATTCTGATTTATTGTAAAAAGGTCTTTAGAGCCTCATTGTAACCATATTATTGTGAATGAGCACAGCCATCACATCTCTTCTCAGAGATAAGTCACCACCATTCTAGCAAGCTTCTTTCCGCTGCATTTTACAGTTTCATCTTATCTCTTTATTGAATAGAAACCAATTTGATTGTATATATTGTATTCTGTGTTAAGAATATTTTGATAATAATATGTATTCATTTTGTTCTGCAAATATATTATGGATCATAGGGCCACATGTTTGTGCCTTAGTTTTCTACCACATAACACCCCTTAGTGCTTAGTTACTGACAAAAAATCTAGGAGTTCGCCAGTTCGACGTTTTGAAGGAATGAAGTGTGATGAAGGTGAAACCCTTGAAGCTGCGAAGAGAGGATTAAATCTTCACCGCTTATCAAGAGAGAACATGTGGTAGTAGATCCCATAGTCTGGAGACTTGGCACTCCGAAGGAGTTCAAGGCATAAGCAGTTGGGTTCGAGGACTCCCGAAGGCCCGAAGGATGGATTCCATCTCAGCCATTGATTACAGTAGACACGTGGCGTAAGATCCCAAGGTCTGGATACTTGGTACTCTGGATAATTTGATTTGCAGGTTGCTTTGAGTCGATAACTCCCAAAGGTCGGAGTTAATCTCAATCGTTGATTGAGATATGATACGTGGAGGAAGGAGAGGACCTCTGGTATTTCAACACTCCAGGAGATATATGGAGAGGTGCTTGGGAAAGTCCCGAAGCCTAGAATTAGGAAGAAAATCCTAGTCGTTGATTAGGAAAGGATACGTGGCAACAGATCCTACATTTCGAAGACTTGGAACTCTAGAAGAGTTGAGAATGTGGACAGTCTAGAACTCCCGAAGCCCAAAGTCTCATAGCTCCTTTTGACCGTAGAGCTCAACCCTTAATCAATTTTAAACCACACGATCTCAGATATAGTAATTCTAACATAGAAAATCTCCAGGAAGGATTTGGACCATGGTTTCGAGCCATGGTCACTTGGGAAAGTGGTTTGAAGGAAGCGCCTATGCATAATTGATTTCTATATCATCCCAAGGATAACATGGAAGTGTTATTTATATATATTCTTCACGAGTTGAAAGGACCTATAGAATTATTGACAAATTGTGTTTGTCATATGCTTAATTCTGACAAAATGATCACTTGCACATTTTGCAGAATTAATGGATTTAAACATATCAACTCATTATGTGTATTGAATAAATGGAAGAAGGAGATGGACCCTCCATCCATGATAAAGAGTTCAAAGGCCAGAATATTAGAGTTGGTAATGTAGATACATAATCCAACGGACACAAGGGCTGAGGGGAGCAAGAAACATTTCTAGAAACTGTGAAGAGCCTAAAAATAGAAGTGCAGATTTACAAGGAATACAATCAGAGGCTGATGAGAGAGAAAAGTTAGATAAATGCTTGAGTTCTGCAGAGCTTAAATCAATTGCAATTTCAAGCCAATAATGGCTCAAAGAAAGAGGAATAAGGTAGGTGTCATGAAAGAAGATATTATCATGGAAGAGCGAGTTATTCCAAAAGTGGTAGTAGAGCTCATAGAAACCACTCACCTCCTTACTCAACAAGAAAGTTTTATGCATCTAAATATTTCTTAAGCAGTCTAGAGGTGTCTCTTGTTAGGCACCAAAGAAGGAGACATGAGGTGGAAAGTTTTCAAGGATATATGAGGATTATCAAGCCACCATCCTTTGATGGTGAAAGAGAAAGGGAAGATGATGTTGAAACATGGTTTCTTGGACTCAGGATATATTTCCAATTGCACAACTATTCATCAAACCTAGAAGCCAATATTGCCACCTACCATTTACATGGGAAAGATACTATGTGGTGGGATCACCTGAAGAAAGTTGAACATATTAATGAGAATAGGATCACTTGGAAGCAATTCAAGAAGTATTTCCAGAAGGAGTACCTCTCAAAGAATTTCTATGACAATAAAATGTAGGATTTATTTGAACTTAGGTTGGGAAGAAAGACCATGGCAGAGTATGAAAAGAAGTTCTTTGGGTTGTTAAAGTATGTGGGGTTTATAAACAATGAAAAGGTAAATATACAGAGGTTTTTGAGTGGACTTCCAACCTTTTATAAAGAAAATATTCGGTATGATGAGCCCAAGACCTTGACTAAGGCCATCAAGAAGGATAAATACTAGTATGAGCAAGGCTAGGGCAGAGAGTCCATGCAAGAAACTTGGAAGGAGAATCCCAATCAGAGGAAGAATGGATTCAAACCTCCTTTCAATATAAATGAACCTAATAAAAATCAGCAAGACTGGTATTCTAAGGATGATTCCAAGAAAGAAGACTCATTGGGAAAAAGGGGAAGACCATCAATCCAATGTTGGGGATGAAAAGAAGATCACTTGTAGAAGGATTTCCCACGCAAAGAGGATAGAGTGAATACTATGCACAACATGCAAGAGGATACAAAAGTTGAAGACATGGGAAGGATTTATGCAACCTTATGATCGAAAAACATAATACCAATCCAACATGATAGAGGTGGAAGATAAGATCATAAATCATCATGTTTCTATTCTAATTGATCCAAGAGAAAGTCATTGTTACATTGATCCTAAAATAGTGGATAGTTTACATTTGGATAAAAGTAAGCTTGGAAAATCAAGTTTGGTTCAACTAGCCACTATAACCAAAAGGAGAATCCATGAGGTGGTCAGAATTTTTTCCATAAGTCTTAATGGTGTGAATACTAGTGTTGATCTAAATATCATACCATTGGGGTATTATGATATTCTAATTGGAATGTATTGGTTGGACAAGCATCACGCTATCCTAGACTGTCATAGAAAGACATTTACATTTCTCGATGGAGATGGAAAATAAAGCATGGTGAAAGGAGTTCCAAGACCCATCTCTATAAGAGATATTTCATCCTTACATCTGAAGAGATGTTTCAGAAAAGGATTTCAATTGTATGCAGCGCATGTGGAGGAGCCAAAATACACAAAGGGGCCAAGCCTTGAATATTTCTCGATACTACAAGAATTCGAGGATGTATTCCAAGAAATATGAGGGTTTCCACCAAAAAGGGAGATAGATTTATCTATTGATATAGTGCCAGGAGTTTCCCCAGTGTCGAAAACACCTAAATGAGTACACCCGAATTAAAAGAATTAAAAATGCAGTTAGAGGAATTGTTGAAGAAAGGGTACATACGTCCAAGTGTTTCACCTTGGGGAGCACCTATACTCTTTGTCAAAAATAAGGATGGAACGTTGAGTTTGTGTATCAACTTTAAACAGTTGAATAATTCCACTGTAAAGAACAAGTATCCTCTACCCAGAATTGATGACCTCGTTGATTAGCTAAGAGGAGAAAATATATTTTCAAAGATAGACTTGAGATCAGGATACCATTCCTTAAGAATCAAGGAAGAATACATCCATAAGACAACCTTTAGAACTAGGTATGGGTGTTATGAATTTTTAGTGGTGCCATTTGGATTGTCCAATGCACCAGTTGTCTTTATGTGCTTAACAAATGGAATATTCATAAATTACTTGGATAAGTTTTTAATAGTATTCCTTGATGACATCCTTGTCTATTCAAATTCTGAAGAGGAGCATGGACATCACCTAAGGCTAGTATTGCAAATGCTGAGGGAAAAACAGTTGTATGCCAAGCTGAGTAAGTGTTCTTTTTATCAAGGAAAAATCCATTACCTAGGGCACATTGTTTGAGAACAGGGTATAGAAGTATACCCTGAGAAGATTGGAGCCATTAGAGGATGGCCAGCACCTAGGAATGTTTCAGAAGTTAGATCTTTTATAGGGTTAGCTGGTTAATAAAGAATATTTATAGCAGGGTTCTCTAATATTACTCATCCCATCACTTCTTTGCAAAAGAAGGGAATTAAATTTGAATGGACAACAAAATGTGAAGAAAATTTTAATTCGCTGGAGAAATTATTTACTAGTGCACCTATTTTGAAGATTGTTGACCCAAAGGAGAATTTTACGGTATGTACATATGCGTGCAAGGAAGGACTTGGTGGAGTCCTCACTCAAAATGGACATTTTATTGTTTATGAGTCCAGAAATCTTAAAGAGAATGAGAGGACTTATGCCATGCATGATCTGGAGCTTGCTTCTATTATTCACGTGTTGAATATGTGGAGGCATTATCTCATGGGAAAGAGATTTGAATTAAGAACATACCATAGTGGTATGAAGTATATTTTTGAACAACCAACATTGAATGCTAGGAAAACAAGATGGATGGAATTTTTAATTGAATACGACTTTGATATCAAGCATATCAAAGGAAAAGAAAATAAAGTTGTCGATGCAATTAGTATAAGAGTGCATCTCATGCATGCTACAAATGTCAGTATGCATCAGTCGGACTTGAAGAGATGAATTTTAGATGTTGTTGTTACAGATCAACATTACCTACAGGTAAAGGAAATCTTATAGCAAAGAGATGTACAACAGAAAATGAAAGAGTGTGAGATGAAGGAAGATGGATTACTTATGCATAAAAATAGAATTTATGTTCCTAGTTCTGGAGAACTTAGGAATTTTTTATTAAAAGAAATGCATAATGTTACATATGTTGGACATCCCAGTTACCAGAAAACAATTACAGCAGTAAGAAGCTAGTTCTTTTGGCCAGGAATGAAAAAGGATGTTGTTGATTATATCGACATATGTATGGAATGTCAGAAAGTGAAGGTTGAGCATAGACACCCACTGGGTTTTCTACAGCCATTAACAATTCCAAAGAAGAAATGGGAAGTGATAACCATTGATTTTATAACTAAATTACCCAAGACAATAAGACAACATGATTCCATCAAGGTGGTGGTTGATAAATTTACAAAGGCT
>SNQJ01S0126469.1:0-26337 GCA_010110895.2 Picea sitchensis
TTTGCTGAAACACTGTTTTATGGATTTTGCGTTGCTGAAACACTACTGACTCTGTCTTAGTTATTGAATCGAACTTTTAATTCTCTTTATTAGCAATCTTGTGTGGTGATTCTATGTTAGCAGAGGATTGATTAAAGATTCCTGCACAGACAGAAAGGGATTAAAATATCAGACCCTCTGTAGAATTCATTCCTACTTCAGTCATGTTAAACAGAGGTATGGATAAAAGGTTCCTGCTCAGATAGGAAGGAATCTAACCATCCTGACTTCAGTAGATCTCTTTCCCCTGCAAGTGTGCTAGCCAGAGATTTGGTTAAAAGTCCCTACTCAACCAGGAAGGGACTGCAACACCTTGTCTTCTGTAGAATTCCTTTTATCCCTGCAAGTGTGCTAGCCAGAGATTTGGTTAAAAGTCCTTGCTCAGCCAGGAAGGGACTGCAACACCTTGTCTTTTGTAGAATTCCTTTTATCCCTGCAAGTGTGCTAGCCAGAGATTTGGTTAAGTGTCCCTACTCAGACAGGAGGGGACTGCAACACCTTGTCTTCTGTAGATTTCCTTTCACCTTTGCAAGTGTGTTATCCAGGGATTGGATTAAGGGTTCCTACTCAGAAAGGAAAGAACCAAAACATACTACTCTCTGTTTACTTTTCCTGTGTTAATCAGAAACTGGGTTAGAGATCCCTGCTTAGAAAGAAAGGAATCAGATTGCCTTGTTCTCTGTAGACTTCAATCTTACAAGTGTGCTAAACAGAAGTAAGGCTCAAGGCTCCTGCTTAGACAGAAAGGAGCTAAGTGCTTTGTTTTCTGTTAGATAAGAGTTCATTGTTTTCTGCACTATTGCTTTCATAAAAGAGTGTTAGCAATGAGTCTCTGTTTGAGAGTAAGGGTCCTGTTCTCTGATTGCAAGATAGTTGTTCTTACCCATTGCAATGTTATTTTAAATGTAATCCAGGATTCTTAATTTGAACCATAAAGTGTACCCTGCTCAGCCAGGAAGGGACTGCAACACCTTGTCTTCTGTAGATTTTCACCCTGCAAGTGTGTGAAAGGATTGGATTAAGGGTTCCCACTCAGAAAGGAAAAGAACCAAACATCCTACTCGCTGTCTACTTTCCTGTGTTAATCAGAAACTGGGTTAGATCCCTTGCTAGGGAAAGAAAGGAATCAGACTGCCTTGTCTCTGTAGACTTCCAATTCACAAGTGTGCTAAACAGAAGTAAGGCCCAAGGTTCCTGCTTAGACAGAAAGGAACCAAGTGCTTTGTTCTCAAGCTAGATAGAGCTTATTGTTTTCAAAATATTGCTTTCATGAAAGAGTGTTAGTAATTGAGTCTCTGTTGAGAATAAGGGTCATGTTCCTCTGATTGCAAGATAGTCGTTCTTCCCATTGCAATGATACTTTAAAAATAATCCAGGATTCTTTAATTTGAACCACAAGGAATTGCAATTAGGAGATTTCTCATCAGATTTTAATTCAGAACTTCAGTTCACTTCAGCAAGTATAGATAGAATGATTTCTTTACTACAACACTAAGTGCTTTTTGGAATTGAGCATATATAGCAAGTGCATATCTTGAAACAAAAGACTCTGGTTGATAATTTTATACTCAATTTGGTTGTTTGAAATTAATTAAGCAATTGAGAAGTGACCAAATGCACTCATGAATGCGTAAGCAACATTTTAGAGAGTTAAGTGGACATCACATTCATTGCGAGAAAGATAGATTTATGGTTATTTATCTGATGATATTATTATTTTCTCAACCTCTGATGATGAACACTTGCAACATCTGAAACATGTTGGAAGATTGGTTGTTGTCCCATGTCAACCCCAGAAGTCATTGGTTTTTGATCACAAGATTGATGAAGATATTTGGACATGAAGGATAAAAGATGTAGATACAAAATCTATGGATGGATAGTATACATGATGTTGTTTTCGGTGGTAGGTGGCACATCATGTGGATCCCCGCTATTGATGAGAAATGAATTTTGAAGATGACAAAGTGAATTGAAGAAGGTAGTACATGTCGTCCTCAAGATAATTAAAGAAAAGAATTGCTAAAATAAGAAAGCAAGGTCGTGATCGGCCCCAATGATAAAAGGAAGTGACATAAAGGTATAAACACATCTCATTAAACATCTAACTTTTCAACACACATAAGTTTGTTAATGAACAAGAAGATATAAGTTGAATTCCAGAGGAAATCATAAGTAAACAAGGTCGGATTTCAAGGGAGGATAGTATTTGGTGATGTAGTTCTAAGGTATGTTATTTATGTGCCTATTACCATTTTTTGCCATAACTTTTTTCTAGAATGATTCAGATGGTGAAATTCAGGCTGGTATTGAGAATACATGTCTAGGTAACCGTGGTAAAAATTTCATCTCTATAATTCACTATAATTTTGACACCTGGTGGAAGATTGGGTTTTTACTAGTCCCTAAGCTGGAATACATAAACAAAGGTTACTAAAATAACTACAACTTCTATAGAGAATCCAATTGAAGTGATACCAATTGAATTGTAAATATTATTGGTTGTAGTTTCTTGTGTGTAAATTTCAGAATCGAATGTTAAATATTGAGTACGGGGCACATGTGCTAATTATGTTCTCCTCAATAAACTAGAATTGAATAAGGTCTACCATTTTCTATAACTCTTTTGGGAGGATTCAAGGAGTGAAAAATTGAAGGAGCTCGTAGAATACATTGAGTTATATTATCTACTGTGATCATAGTATCTCTAAGAAGTGAAGAATTGCAAAAATTGAATAAGTCTCAAGAAGCATTACTATCGGTCTCTATGTGATGGTTGGTTGATGGTGATGATTTAATGTAAAGTTTTATTATCTCTTTATATTCTTTGGGTGGAAGGGAAGGTTGAGGATGGAGAGTTCAACTCTCCTTTGATATTGGAGGATTATATCTTCCTTGGAGGTTTATCCCTCCTTATACATTTGGAATTTAGAAGCTACCTTTGGAAGTCATTACTCTTAAAACAATAACTATTATTATTTCTATACACGTATGGTGTATTGTATTCGTATAAATCTTCCACTATTGTTCATTGCTCATTGATATAATTGAATATATAATTTCGTTGAAGTATAAGTTGAAAAGTTTTTAAAATTGTACTTTTGATATCAACAATTGGTATCGGTAGTTGGTTACCTTTAGTACATTTTTACCACTGGAAGGAAAATCCTGACAAAAGATGGATGACCATGAGCACATTTCAAATGGGGATTCAAATATTTTATGTAAGCAATTATGCATACTTGAGTGATAGAGTGAAAAATTATCTAACAGATTTGGGAGTAGACATTTGGTACTCAATTGTAAATGGCAATGTAACCCCAAATAATGCTCCAACAGATCCAAATGAGAAGAAGCTTATGAGTTGTAATTCAAAAGTTGTACATGTTTATTCTAGGAGCATTGGCACCAAAAATTGATATAAAAGGGATGATGGGTTGCAACACTTCTAAAGAGGTATGAGACAAACTCATAATAGTTTCTATGAAGGTGATCCAAAAGTTGGGTAAGCCAAGCTTCAATGACATAGAGAAAAAAATTTGAAAATTTGAAGATGAATGAAAAGGAAGATATTGCAACCTATTTTCTTAGAGTTTATGAAGTTTTTAATGCTATCAAAGGATTAGATAAAGATTCATGAATCATTTGTTGTACAAAAGTGTTGAGATCACATCTCTTAAGTATGATGCTAAGGTCTATGTCATTGAAGAAACTAGGACTTGACCAAAATGACAATGGATGAATTACATGGTATCCTATAGCATATGAAATGAGAACAGGTATAGAAAGTGACCAACCAAAAAATGAAGCATCCTTAAAAGCCAGTAAAGAAGACAAAAAGACAAGGATAATGACCTTGATGAAGAAATATCATATTTCGTAAGAAGGTTCAAGAAGGGAAGTGGAAGATACAAAGTAAATCTCCTCTCAAATTATTTAACTGCAGTAGAATAGGACATATTGTTGATGACAATAAAAAGAGATTATATCTGCTGGATGATGACATATCCTCACATGAGAGTGATGAAGAAGATAATTATGGAGGATAAGTCCCTTCATAACCCAAGAAACCCAAAATGATGATCACAAGAGTTCTAAAGAAGAAGAAATTATTTTTGAAGAAGATCTAGATGAAGAAACCAACCCTGATTCCCTTTGGGATACAAAGACAATATTGTGAGAGTGAACAAGAAGATGATATTCTTGAAAAGTTGAAGCATTGCTGAAACTAAAAATAGCAATCTTTAGAAACACAAACATAATAATTAAAAGGTGAATTGAGTAGTTGTGAAGAAGAGAATTACAAACTCTTGAAAAGACCATTGATAGCTTGAAGGAACAATTAGAAGATTATGAGAAATTGAAAGTAGAATTGATCACACAAAAGGGGAGCTACCATTGACAATAGAAAAGTTGAAAAAGTTCCCAAAAAAAACACCTGAAAAAATAGATGAGATCCCTAGCAGTCAAAGATCTCCAAAGAAAAAGACATGACTAGGATACAATAACAAATGAAGACAACAAAACAAGAGAAGGAAGATGAAAATGAAGTCCAAACACCCGGTGACAAGTTGAACAACAAGATAGAAGACTAGAATTCATAAGGAATGAGACATCAACAAGATCCCCTCCCATCAGGTATGAACCATTATCAGGATCAAACACCACAAAGAAGAGATCAATTTACCTCTGTGTATCAAAATATCTATTTCTTGGACATTGTTATACTTGTGGAAATTTTGGACACAAGGAAATCAATTGTGAAAATCAATGAAAGGAATAACCATGCAAGCTACTTGAATGGTGAAAATAGTATATATGGAAATGCTCATAGACCTGTCAACGTAAATTATAATCCATTTGGACCCATTAATGGATCAAAATAGATAAGTTACAAGTGCAATCATCTAAGTCACAAAGCATGAGATTGCAGAGAGATGAAGGCGTATAATCGTGATGCCAAATGGGCCCTATACCAATCCAAAACATGGAAAGGGAAAGAAATTACACACAATGAAAACTGCCGAATAACATTGACGCTAAAAGAATGCAAAGAAGAAGATGAATGGTTCACGTATTAAAGGGTGCTCATCTCATATGACCCAGCCCAAAGCAGTACATTTCATCTTGAAGAAAAAGGGTTGAAATGTTGCATTTGGAGATGACTTAGAATTTGTAGGGGAAATGACAAATTCTAGCTTTGTAAGGGTGGAAATGTTGCATTTGGAGAAAAAGAAACTGTAAATCTTAGAAGGAAAATGTAAAAGAAGTAAAAGTCCCATTGGTTGAATATCTGTTAGGAACCAACATCAATATAGCATAGAAAACCTCAATAAGTACTCAAATTGAAAAGGAGAGAAAATTCAGATAATAAGCCTCTTCTTGGGTCCATTATTTGTAATTATAACTCATAGTCTACTATATATACCAATGAGACATTCCAAATGAAAATGTCTCCTTTGGTATATATAGGAGACTAGGGGTATACACTACAACCAATGGACTAAAAGCCTACATAAATAAATAACATTACTACTGTAATATTCCCACCATAAAATGTGTCACTATTTAGGGATTAACATGCCCTCCCCTTTGAGACAATTGTTGTTCCCAATGCTTGAGTAATTCTGGATGCTTCTGGATAAAAGTCTCATCTTCCCAAGTGGAATCTTCAACAAGTAGTTTCTTCCAATTAATGAGATACTATGAAATTGATATATTCCTCAACTAGCTAATTCTTTTGTCAGTTGATGGTTTCATGTCTAATAATATGATTTTCCTTCCTCATCAAGTTTTGAAATATATTTGAACTGATATTGTCACCTATAACCTTCTTTAAGATGAAACATGGAAAACTGTGTACCGTGGAAGATGCATAACCCACCTGTATGCCATAGTACCAATCTTTGCAACACCTTATAAGGGCCATAGTACTTTAAGTGGGATACAATTTATTATCCCTTCTTGATCGCTTTGAGGGACATATGTTTGTATGGTTGTAGTCTTCAAAACACCCAATCCCCAACTTTCCAAAAACTTCTTTCACTATGATTTGATCCTTAATGTTTCATGCAATTTTGTGCCATGGTCGTTGTCCTTTAATATTTGAGAACTTATTGTTGATGCTCGATGATCTTCCACTACTTGAACCTTAGATTTTCCTTTAGAGAAGAAGTGAGGAAGGAGGGTGGTAGCCATAGAGTGCCATAAATGGTGCCATTTTTGCTGCAGTATGAAAGAAAGTAAGCTATACCACCATCTCGCCAAGGGTAACCATTTGAACCATTGTGTTTGTTTATCAGACAGCAACAAGGTATCCTTCTAGACATTTGTTCACTATCTCTCTGGGCTTGTCCATCGCATTGAGGATGATAGGATGCGTTATGAGCCAATAGAGTAAATCTAAACAAGAAATATAATTTGCCCGAAAATGTCTATTGAAGATGGGATCTCTGCCACTTGCAATAAACTTGGTCAGCCATGTAGCTTTGAACCTGGGTTCTCCATGAATGCTATGGCAACTGCATTTAGCCTTGAAGGGATGAGAGAGTGCACAAAAGTGTGAGTACTTGGTCAGCCTATCAACAATCACCATGATGACACTCTTTCCTTCGGGATTCGAGAACCCTGGATGAAATCCATGGAAACCCTCCTCCCAACACTAACTTGCTAATGATTGTAAAAGACCCTGGGTCTTTAATTGTTTCCACCCTATTTTGTTGCAAAACCAAACATTCGCCACACAAACCTTTGAACATCATTTTTAAGGCCATCCCAAAAAGTTCCTTCTTGACCCTATGGTAGTTTTTTAATCCCCGAGTGCCCCTCCTACTAGAGAGGTGTGCAATTCCAATAGTACCTTTGTTTGAGTTGGGAGTTCCTTACATAAATATAAGTGATATTTTGTACCGTAGGGAATCATTTTTCCATGTAAATGTATATGATGTATTGGAATCCTAGTACAACCTTTGAATGAGAGTCCACACTTTTTCACATTCTTCCATTCATCCTTGTTTCTATTATTCAATCTAGTTGATGATCGATATAGCACAGAAAGGCCTCAACATCTCTTCATCCCTTCCTCTTTGAGAGTGCATCCCACAATATTTTGCTTCCTTTTATAGATGATTTCAAAAAGCATAACCCAATATCTTTGGTTACCCATTTTGTTGTTCTTATTAAGATAGTCTTTGTTCCAAGAAGCATTTAAGACTACCATGATCTGTTTTTGTACTTGAAGCACTACATTAGGTAAGGATGCCATTTCTCTCAATGCAATGTATTATTGGCATCACTCTTCTCATAAATGGGTTTGTGTAAGTCTTTCCCCTTGAATGGTCGACTTTCAAAAACCAGGAGCCTTCCTTCTCCTTGCACTAGGGACAACACCAATTCCATTTCTATGCATCATATTCCACATTAAAGGTTTTTGTGAAGTCCTGAGTGGTCTAGATAGGATCTTTGCATCACCCTTAAGTTGTTCAAAAGCTTTAGTTGTCTCCGGAGTCCATGAAAAATGTATCCCTTCTTTAGTTAGTGTCATTAAAGGTGTTTCTATTCTCCATAGTGTCTAAAAACTTGCGGTAGTAACTTGTAAAACCCAAAATCCCTAAGATTCTTCAATGTTTTGGAATCACAAATTCATCATGCCTTTAATATTGTTAGGGTCTACCTTGACCTCTACGAGATGCTACACATGACCCAAATACTCTACTTCCCTTCACTCCAAAGAAACATTTTGGATAGCTCTAAGGCCATACAGCCCTTTAGTAGTTGTAGCACCCTTGTCAACATGTCTAATACGATCCTCCCAAGACTTTCTATAGATTAGTATATCATCAAAAATATAATAACACAAATTTCTCGAAGGAAGGGCTTGAAAAATGGAATTCATCAACCCCTTGAATGTGGAAGGTGCATTTGTAAGGCCAAAATAAGTACGTGACCAAAAATCTTATAATGGCCTCTGCGAGTTCAATGTTGTTTTGGATATCTTTTCCTTCATTATAATATTTTGATATCCTGAATGGAGATCCAACTTTGTGGAATATAGGATTGCTCAATGTACTTCATCTAACAATTCATCAATGATGGAATGGGAAACTTATCTTTAATAGCCATCTTGTTGAGCTCTCTATAATGGATATACACGCCATGAGCCATCTTTCTGAATACCATTACCATCGTGTAGAGTAAGAACTTTGGCTAGGTCTAATAATGCCATCCCTAATATTTCTTCAACCATGTGCTCAATTTCACTCTTCCGGGCATAAGGGTATATGTATGGTCCGATGTTAGGAGGAAAACTCCCAAAAATTAGGTGAATACTTCATGATCATGATTTCCCCGAAAAGGGAAGACCTTTGGGAATATCTTCAAATACTTTGGAATGCTTAATAATGATCCCTTGAGATCTAGAGGAATAGATGGCTTAGATGTTTGAACATCTAGTGGGCATAGTTGTGCAATAACACCTTTGATGCCCCTTTCAATAAATAATTTTTTCATGCCATTAGAGCTTATCACAAGGAAACCCAGTAAGGTTTCCTTGTGATACCTCTTAACCTAATTTCTTTTCCTTCCAATGAAAATTTCGAAAAGTTCTTGAATATTAAAATCCATTGTTCCTAATGATTGTAACCATTGATTCTGTACAAAATCAACACCACCCATGGGTATAGAAATCTAGTGGACCACTACATTCCCCCATAGTAAGATTGATATTGCATTTTCCCCGAGTAACATAGTTCATCCATCCAGAATTATTACTTGAAACTCTCGTGATGGATATACAAAGAAATTGAGAGCTTTGGCTAATTTATAGTAAATGAAATTATGAGTACCTTAATCAATTAGGACTCTCACCTTTTTATTTTGATATATCCTTCTGACATTACTGAGGGTTTGAGGAGGATAATTCCAACCAATGCATTACAAAATAACATGGGAATCAACTCTTCAGACAAAATTTCTTCTACATTTTCATCTTGAGATGGTTCTGTTCTTGTTCTTATTCTCCTCTTCACAATATATGTAACAATTTCTCTCACCACACTTATGTCCCTTTACCTGCACTTGTTGCCACCAAAGCATAAACCTTTTGGCTTCTTTCTTTCCTCCAATTGTTGAGTGTCAACCTTGTAGCTCTAGGTGTTTTTTGAAGAAGGAGCATTATTCTCTTATAGATGTTAGGATTGGTCCCTTCTAGTAGCCATATCCATATTTTTACTTTCAACATTTCTTTCACCTCAAATGCATTCTCCAATGATTTGAGTTCCCAAAGGAGAACCTTCATGTTGAATGTTATCTCCCCAAAGTTCCTAAGGAATACATCAACCAAGTGTTCATCCTGGAATATTTGTTACCTTTTATATTTGATCTTTGGAAGTTCTCAATGTGCTCAGAATTGAACCCTTTGCTTGAGATTTATCAATTGGCTAAAGAAGGTATTGCCTATTGTGTCCTCATAGTGTGTTATCATTTCTTCCATGAAAATTGTCCAAGTGGACGCAGTGATTTTAAGTAGAACAAAGCCATCGATACTCATACAAATTGATTGGGTTCTAAATATAAATAAGAAATTTGTACCTTTGTGTATGTGAAACATTATGTATATCAAAGAATTACTCCATCCAAAGTATCCATGTGACTGGGTCTCGCCATCAAAAATTCCCTCATCGATATTAGGAACATGTTTTATCTTCAACCCAAAGTTGGAGTTTCTCCATTCTTTTGATTCCTCCTTGTGTCCTCATCATGAATTTCATGGTATACATTTTCACTCTCAGGTGTCCCCTCTATTATTAAATTTTTCAATCCTTCCATGATCTCCTCTCTTTAAACCATCCATCTTTGCCTCCAACTTAGCTTCCATCTCTGTATCACCTTTTGTTATCAGCTCATTTTGTAAATCATTTATGTCCCCACGATTTCTTCACCTTCATCAAGAGTCCAAGTAGGGATTGTATGGAGGCTTATCATGTAGAAGTTCCCTTTTTGGTGGCATGTTGGCCAAGTATCACTTTTAAACCTTGGATTTTGAGGTGGTTCTGCTAGATAATCTTCCTTTTATTGTACCCGTAATTTCTCGCCCTTCCTTATGAGTATGAACTTTTATTTTTGTAGGTATCTAATATTTATTCTCTACAATGCCATGTGTCTGATCAAAATTGGCTGTTCCAAGTGGAATTTACGTGTAACTTCCCACAAATTGTTGATTGTTTTCCTCTCTAGGAGATCCACTTGTATAGCATTCCCCGCGACAAAATAATTGACATAAAATTCTGAAACTCATACTGTGCACGTACTACGGGTCTGCCACTATCCAATCCAACTAGTCTCACTCAATTTGGATACTTTTAGAAGAAGTTATGATTGTTTTACCCGGAACACTCCGCTTGAGACTAGTCAATAGGACTAGTCATATACCCCTCTTCCACAGGGTGTAGCTATAAATTTAAGATGAACCGTAAGCCAAAATTGTTACAAAAATAATCACCTACTAATTCTATGCGTGAATAGCCTCTGTAGTTCATGGTTTGAAACATTATAGAGCATTTATAGCAAATATTCCGCAATGACTCAATTCAGATGATTCCAAAACCCTATCTTAGAAAGGTTGTATCTCCTGAAAGTATAAGGTCTCAAGAGCTGAAATTTTAAAACAATGTACCTTGATCCGCCTAATAAATATCCTCCAAAGACGTTCCTTTGAAACGTTGTAGAAAAAATTATAGCAAAAATTCCGTAACTGATGTAGCAACAAACCCCAAGACCTTGAGCTCGATACCATGGTAGGGAACCAAATATCAATATAGCATAGAAAAACCTCAGAATAAGTACTCAACACCTTGAAAAAGAGATAAATTCATATAATAATCCTCTCTGGGCAACCTCCTTATGCCAACATAACAATGTTCAATTCCCAGATGATTCCAATGAAAATGTCCTTGGTATATATAGGGTACTAGGAGGTATAATTACAACTACTGACTAAAGCCAACATAAACAAAATAACATTACTAATGTAATATGCCCCAATTAAGGTAATGAGCCACTATTTATGATTTAACAATCTGAATGAAGCAAAGAAGGTTGGATTTCAAGGAGGATGAAGTCTTTTGGGTGATGTGGTTCTAAGGTATGTTATTTACAGAAGTCATACAATTACTTTCGCTTATAAAAAATTTTTATAGAATGATTCAAATGGTGAAATTGGTATGGTATTTAGAAAACATGTCTAGGTACCTATGGTAAAAATTTCATCTCATTCAATAGAATTTTGGAGATACACTCTCTCGAAGATAGGGTTTTGGCTAGTCTTGAAGCTAGTCATGTAGTGTTCCTGCAAAATAGTTATAAATTATTCATAGAGAATCCAAATGAAGTGAGACAAATTGCATTGAAAGAGTACAAGATGTATTTTCCTATGTGAAAATGTCAGAATCTGATGTTAAATATTGAGTGGATTGCATAATTGCTCTCCTCAATAAACCAAAATTTAATATATTCACCATTCTATAACTCCTTTGGGGAGGATTCAAGGAGGAAAATTGGAGGAGTTTCAAAAAAAATACATTGAGTAATATTAACTAAAGTGGATTCGAAAGCATTCTAAGAAGTGAAGAATTGCGTGCTGAAGAAGTCTCAGGAAGAATTATCAGCTTCTATGTGATGGTTGGTTGGATGGGTGATGATTTAATGTAAAGCTTCTATTATCTCTCATATATTCTTGGAAGGAAGGGGCAAGGATGGAGAGGTCAACCCCTTGATATTGTAGGGATTGTATCTTCCTTTTGGAGGTTTATCCTCCCCTTTATATATTTGGAAGTTGTAGCTACCTTTGGAAGTCATTACTCTGAACAATAACTATTGGTTATTTCTCATACATCGTGCATGGTGTATTATGGTGTATTATGTAACTCTATACTCATTGTTCATTACTTCATTGGATATAATTGAATATATAATTGGTTGAAGTATAAGTTGGTATTGTAATTTTGACACTCCATTCACCCCCTCGACAACAAACATACATTTTAAAAATGCAGTATGTATGTATATATTATTAAACCCTAAAGAATCTCATTTTTCCATGGAAGAAGGAAAACTCTTAGGACATATTGTTTCACCAGAAGGAATCAAGATAGATATTGAAAGGGTAAGTTCCATTCATCAGATAGACATTCCAAGGAATAAGAAGTCTATCCAATCTTCATAGGTAAAATCAAATTTTTAAGAAGATTTATACCAAATTTGCAAAAATCATCAATCATATTACTAATATGTTGAAGAAAGATGCATAGATCAAGTGGATACCATAAGCAAAGGAATCATTTGAAAAGATTAGCATGATTTAATTAAGGCACTTGTCCTCATCAACCCTAATTACTCAAAGGATTTTCTAATTTTCATTTCTCAAGACACTATAGTTGTTGTTCTCTTACAAAGAAATGACAAAGGGTATGAATAATCTATCTCTTTCTTCAGCAAGACTCTTAGGTATTATGAATTAAAATATGATAATATGGAGAAGAATGCCTATGCTTTGGTAAAATATTTAAAATCTTTTAGGGTGTATGTCCTACATTATGAAATCACTACATATGTTCCAAATAGTGCAGTAAAGGAAATTTTATTCCAACTAGATTGTGAAGGAAAGTGTAAAATGGATAACTAAAATCAGAATACAACTCTGACCATAAACTTCCACCTCTCGCTTAATAAAGGGACAAGACCCTGTAAAATTGATGATGATTCAAATTGTAGAGAAATTGGATTACATCATTTCTCCAATGAAACAAATGAATTCAACACATTTTCAAAGTTGAGGAAACTGGTTCATAGGTGAACAACATATATTCTTCTTCACCATGGTATAAATAAATTATGTATTTTCTTCTAAATATTCTACCTACCGATTTAGATAAATCCAAGTTCAAATCACTTAAACTAAAATCAGTGAAGTATTGCATTATCAATCAAACCTTGTTTTGGAAAGATCCCAATGGAATTTTGTTGTGATGTGTTGATGAAGAAGAAGCAAAACAAATTTTCTTTGATTTACATCAAGTATTTTGTTGGGGACATCACCATTGGAAATCCAATGTTTTCAAAATATTAAGAGCAAGCTACTATTGTCCTGTACTATTTTCTGACATATTTACTCAAGTAAGGGCATGTGAACCATGTCAAAAATTTGCAGGAAAACATAAAATTATGTCTCTACCTTTAAAACCCATCATTGCTCATGGACCTTTCAACAGTATCTTAAACTTCAATGGAGAAATCCATCCTTCATATTCTAGACAACACAAATGGATACTCACAACCATAGATTACTTTTGTACTAAATGGATTGAAGCAATCCCAACTTGAAATGCAACAGATAAGGTAATCATGAATTTTCTTTAAGGGCATATTTTCTAGGTTTGGTTGTCCTAAGAAGTTGATTACTGACAATGTTCAAGCCTTCAAATCCAATTCAATGGTTGACTTTTGCAATAAATATAACATCAAGTTGTTCCATTCCAATCCTTATTATCCCCAAGGAAATGAGTTAGAAGAATCATCCAATAAAATCCTCATAAGGATTATTAAAAAATTACTCACAAAAAATAAAATATCATGGGATTCAAAATTAAAATTTTCCTTATGTATCACCAAATCGCATTCAAGAAACCCATTGGGACTCCCCACCCCTTCAAAAGAAATGGAACAAAGGTTGTTTTCCTGAACTCAATTGGTTTACCTATTCTCAAATTTCTGCAAGAAGATTTAAAAGAGCCCAATGATATTCAAAGGAGAGTTTTTCAAATCATAGAATTTCAACATAATAGAGAGAAGTTGGATCAAAAAGATGTTATTTATCAGAGCAAAGCTAAAGCAACTTTTGATAAGAAGACAAAAAAGGATATTTTCAAGAGGGAGATCTTGTATTGAGATAGGATGCTAGAAGAGAGGACAAATATAAACATGATAAGTTTTAAAATTTATGGTATGGTGATTTCAAAATAGCTAAGATCATGAACAACAATACCTTTATTTTACACACTTTGAATGATAGTGAGATTTTGGGAGGCCCAATAAATGGGAGATTCCTAAAACATTATTTCCTTTAAAATCAGTCAGAAAGTTCAGTTTGTACAATATGATTTACTTTTGGTATGTTTAAGATCAAATAAAGACTCCATATACCCAATGGAAGTACTTCTACATTTTTGTGGTTTTGAATAAAATATGATAGAGCAAGGAAATAAAGTGAAATAAGAGGGACATGAAGGCATTGGTCAGCTAGTTCTTAAAGTTTCACCATGAAACTTTATCCCCGGAAGGAGCCTATGTTAGTCCTTAACTTTTGTTTTTTTACCGTTGATTATTTAATCCCCCTCGTTTCTACCCCTTTTCAAGGATTTTTATTAAAAATTTGTTTTTTTCCTTTCGGTTTGAGTATAGTCGCATTCTTTTCTCAAGACGTTTTAAATGTTTTTAAGTAATCAAAATTTAGGATATGATATCATATATTATTTCCATCACATCACATTCTTTTCCCTGCTTTAAAATTTCAAATTTCGCTAAGTGGAAAGGGGCGCTACAAGAATAGTAAGTATTATTGCGTCGAGTAATTATGGTTGTGCATGCGTCGTATTCTCGAGATCGTGTGAAAACATCCGAAATTATTTTCAGAGGATATACATATCTTATTATGATCTATATCAAGTCATGTTTTCAGTGATGACAACTCATATGAAGGATCAAGAAATGCGCCAACCGATATCAAATCACCATTCCCTCGAGTATCATTCTCCATGTATGAAATCACGATCTATCTATTTTTAGTATGTATATTATTTCATGCATGATCTGCAAGTAAAATAATAGCTCCCATATTTCGATAGTTTTCATGGCACCAAAGAAGAGCAGGCAGATAACCAGGTTAGACCTATAGGGGATGGAATTACTTGAAGCTTATCCTCAAATGGCATAGAAGTTTAAATATGCACGCTTGTTTGATTTCTTCTCAACATTTCAGGGTCATGATGAGCAAGTTTCATTATCTTCTCATGTAATTTTGATGATTTTGAAACAGTTGTGGGTAAAATCCTCATACACGTAACAGAGCACCCCATAGCAAAAGCATGCAAGATAACAGTATACGGAGAGATGTGGAAAAGAAAGAAACATTATTAATGGACTTTGTTAACCAATTCTTGATCCCATAAAGACAAAATCCTAATTGGAGCCAAGGCATCCCACAAAGTTGGGTGAAGAAGGAATGGAAAACCACCCTCATTATTATTCATAGATACATCACATACGAGGGACATTTTTCTCTAGTTCACCTTTATCATATTAGATTATTAATCCATGTGAATGGTGAATATCCTCTCAATCAGCCTCTTCTTATTGAAAACTCTAAAATGTCAAAGAGAATCCACCACAAATAAAAGTGTTTTTCACCAAGGGTTAATTAAAAAATTGGTTATCTATGCTTTAAGTGAGGTTCAAATTTCTTGGTCCTCGTTAATTCAGTCACTAAAACCAAAACAACAAGAACCTAAATCTAAAACTGATAAGGAGAAGAAACCTGGGAAAGGAAAAAATACTTCGCAAATTAATGATGCTTGTGTGAAAGAGATCTCCCCTGCATCCAGGCTGACTCATTCTAGTAAGAGTAAATTACAGAAACAACATGGAATTGAATATTTTCCTAGAGGTATACCTAATGAGAAGATCACTAAAGGTCAAAGCAAGAAGCTTAAACTTCCTAAACAACGCGGGATGATCAAACCCATCCGTGACAAAGAAGGAACCTGATGAACTTGATGAACCTGAATACCATACAACAAGCCCATTCAAAAGACCAACCAAGCAGAAGAAACAATTTATTGGGAAAAAGGTTGCAGAGGGTAAGAAAATGAGCAAGAAAAAGGAATTTATATCTAACTACCCTAAAAGAGCTACTACCAGGGTTGCGAACAAACTTAGATTGAACTCAAAGGTTATTTTTCATCCTTCTATCAAGAGGGAAAACCTAATTATTATTGAAGACCATTCATGAGACACTATGAAGGAATTTGAAAGACAGGCCCTTGCATCTTCTTCATACAATGTGTTAAAGGAGGAAATGGGAAGAAATGTGAGGGAAAAAACATGAGAAAGGAAAACAAATATCACAGTATTCAAGGAGACTTATAACTAGGGAAACCAAAAGGTCAGGTTCAGTCCCTGAAACTACATTCAAAGGCACATATGTAATTAATAATGATGTTAAATTGGAAAATGATTACTTTACATAAATAAAACGGCTACACAGGATGTTCCATAAACTAGAAAATCAAAAAGTATTGAAGAAGAGGATCTTAGCATTGGGTTTTCCTCGAAATATGAAATTAAATTAAGAAAACCCCAAACCTCCATAGATTTGAATCTACCTTCTCTAGTAGAGGAACAATCTGCCAATTCGATTAAAACAAGAAAAGAGAAGCAAAAGTAAAGGAGCTAATGGTATTATTATGAAGTTGAGGCGGGATAAGTCCTTAGTAGAAAAATGGAATGCAAAACAACAAGAAAAAATACAGGAACTCAAAAAGAAGAGGAAAGATCAGGAGGCCTTGCTAAAGGAAGTAAGAGAGTCAAACATAAAACTGTATTGGCATAATGTGATGCTAAAAACTAAACTCAAACAGAGGGATACCAGAGCTTATGCAATTATCATACAATGAAATCCCAAAGGAAGCCTACCACAATTTTAAATTGCTTGAGGCTATTACCAAGATAATGAGGCTGAGCATTTTGGTTAATAGTATTTCGTTCAAATAGAAATTTTTTGTATCTCAGGAGCCATCTCAGCAACAATTTTATTCATCTTTTTGTGGGATTTGGAAATCTTCATCAAACTGCCATCTAGTCTATATTTGAATTAGTTGTTAAGGAAGACTACATTATATGCATTAGAAATGTTCAGATGCAGATTTCTCTCCTAGAAATAGCCATTTGATAGTATCCTATCTAAAACTGTAATCTGAAAAATAGGATCTTTAGGAATATTTTGTGTTTAAAAAGACATTGAAAGGACTAAAAGAGGGTCGATCAGTTGGGGAATCAAGGGCTATTTTTGTAAAGACTCCACTGTGAGGCAAAGACAATATTTTCAGATTGGCACTAAATGGAAAAGGCATTTTGACGGTCAGAAATTATTTTCATGTTATTATCTTCTACTTTTTCTTACTTGGATGCATTTGTATCTATTGCTAAGCATATGATATATTTTGTGAGTAATAGTAGAAAAATTTTGTTTTTTAAATTGTTCATAACTAAGAGTTGTTTTCAAGTACCATGTTATTATTTCTTAATGATATTTGGGAAATGAGAAATCTATGTGTGAATGGACAAACTGAAAATTCATATATTCCTTTCTTTCATTTAATTTTTTTTACCATCCGATTTATCAATTTGTTTGTCATTTACTAAGCTAGTGAGGATGTTTATTTCGTTAATTACATTATTGTCATTGATGTCAACCCTGAAGAAAGCCATGTAGCACAAAGCCGTAATGTACCTAAGATTATTTGATGTAAAGATGAATCGCTATTGTCTTTCATGGTTGATAATAGTAGAAATGGATGAACTCCAAAGTGGTCCCCTTATGGTGAAAAAGTCTCATGGGAAGACGCTTATGGATTGAGTTATCCTAGAAGTATGGTTAGAGAACCCATGTTTATTTGTGGAATAATGAGATGAACACCGCTGAATTTGTCATTGAAACTATCCTAGATGGATATTTCTTTTCATTCCATTTCCTGGTATAGAATGTCACATAACTCTCAACCATTAGAGAGTTATGGCCATGAGAAGTTGAGGAACCCGTGTTTGGGTAATGGACCCAAGTTTGTTTGATGGATAATGGTACGATTTTGATACATTTCCTAGGCAAAAACCATTCTATATGGATAGTACATGTCATCCCATTTCCTGTGGCATGTGGAACGCCGGCATAACCCCCTCACCGGGCTCTGAGACGGGCACCACTTAAGTTGGAGGACCCTATGATGTCATCTAGAAGCCCCAAAAGGTCAAAGTAGTCAAAGAGGTTAAGAGATTTAAAAGGTAAATAATAAAGTGAAGTGATGAGTGTAGTATAATTCAAAGTGAATACAAAATAAATTAATTCAATAATAAATTAATGGAGAAATTAGAAGTGGGTTAACCCTAAAATAAAGAAAGTGGGAAAAGTGACATAGAAGATGTTTTAAGGAAGCCATTGGAGAGTATAAATAAGAGGCAAGGATCTCTCATTTAAGATACACTTGCAAATATTTAATACCTATAGGTTACTAAGGTAAACAAAAGATATGTTTAATTTCTGAAGAAAGTGATGAAAATAAGGTCGGAATTTACAAGTTGATAAATTCTTTGATGATTCTTTCTAAGGTATGTTTTTTTTCAGTCATCTCACCATTTTTGCTATATTTTTTTCTTTTCTAGAATGATTCATACCATGAAATTTCTATTCCAATTGAGGAAACATATCCAAAAGTATTTGTGGTAAAAATTCATCTTGTGGTCGCTTTTATTTTTGAGTTTACACTCAGGAAAATAGGGTTTGTGGCTGTCCCCGAACTAGTCAAAAATAGGTGTTTCTAAAATACGTCATAGCTTCTAAGGACAAATCCAAATTTAGTAAGACCAAATGTGTTGGTTATATTAAATTTTTAGTATTCTTTTGTAACAATTCTACATCAATTCAACAAATATTCCATGTGGGCATGCTCTACAAGTTTGCCTCTAGAATAGTTTCTAATTCAAGAAGGTGTGCCATTTTTTCCATAACTCCTTTTTAGAGGTTCCAAGTAGTGACACCGAGGAATTGCATAAAAATACATTGAATAACATTGTTTATCATTTTAGATCTTTATTCATTTATGTGTACAAGTTATGATTATTTCAGTTAGGGTTGCTGACTAATCCAAAACTAGTCTCTAGGAGATCTTGGTAAAGAAATGTTTGATGAAAATGCTGGTCTATTGTTGTTAAAGTTAAGGGAAGTTTGCGCAATATGATCATATACATAAGGTATATTACGTAGTTACAAATCATATTTGGACGATGAAACTGATGAGGGATTTTGGTTGAGGCGCCAAAGCTGGGTACAATATTTAGACAAGTAGTTGATGAGTTGGCACATACATGAGGTGTATAGTTCATGATGTTGTTACATTACTATGAGTCATATTTGATGAGTAATCGACACATGATTTCTACATACTTGGTACATGGTTGGTTGCACTTGTTTATGGTACGTTGATTACAGGATTTATAGAGTCAGTGCATGGTTGATGCACTTGTTTATGGTATAGGTTGATTACGTGCTGAGGTGTACTGTGCTGATGGCATGGTTCGTGCTTCTATTGGTACACAAGCTGCCGTATATATCACAGCTGAGGAGTGCACATCGGTTCCACTATTCCCACTTCTACTGGGCAATTGGATTAGCAAGGACAAAAGGGTTGTAGCCACCTTTGCTGCAGCCTGAGAACATAGGGGTTGTAGCCTCCTCTAGTTCTAGCCATAGAATTGGGGAGTTGGAGCCCCCTCGCCAGAACCGAGAAACTAGCTGGCCTCCTTCCAGTTGCAGTTGAAACAAAGGAAGTTGGTGCTCCAATGAATGTAATTCTTCAAGACATATAAGATAAAGCATTTTGTGGTTTTCTCCGATTTGGTTTTCCAAGGCAAAACACCTCCATGACCGTGGTATGTGTGTGATTTTTCTTACTTCTATTGTCATTATTGATAATAATTCTACATTGGTATAACACTTGTATTATTTGGATAAAAGGATTATAATTAATGCTTATTATCGATCTACCCCCTCCTTAATCCAACAAACAATTGGTATCGGAGGAGGTTCCTTTAGAAATCATTTTACCCACTAAAAGGTAGATCATGGAGAGTAACAACTCAAACAACACTCACACTTTTATGGATAGAAGTATGCCTTTGGAGCATAAGGATTGAAGACATATATACAAGCTAATGTGGGTTTGAAATTTGGAAATCAATTGTAGATGGATACATAGTACCAACAGCCCACCAACAAATGAAAAAAGAAACTTGGTCTAATAATTCCAAAGCTGGCTAAAATGCACTTCTTAATGGTTTTGGAGAATCAATATTCACCAAAAGTTTCACATTGTAAATCCAACAAAGATATTTGGGACAAGTTTCTTGAAATATTTATGAAGGATATTCAAAAGTTAAAGAAGAAAAACTTCAAACTTACAGAGGTCACCGAACAACTAAAAATGAAGGGAATATGAGAATATTGCAGCCTACTCTTAAGAGTTGATCTAAACAAGAATGCAATCATAGGATTGGGAGAAGAAATTGGAAGAATCTGTAATTTTTCAAAAGGCACTAAGATCCTTTGCATGAGATCTTGTCCCCAAGATATCACACTAGAAGAAAGATCAAATCAAAACTCAATAAGCATGGATGAATCTCATAACTCACAAAGATATGAAATGAGAAACCTAACATGAAAATCCGGATGTAAAAGAAGAATCCTTCAAAGCATCCAAAAATATCGTTGCTAGAACAAGAAGAATATAATGAATCACGCCTCGAAGATGATGAAGAAGTGATCAAACTTGTCAAAAGAATGAACAAGGAACCAAAGGCAGAGGTAGCTTCCTTTAATTTTTTAATTGTGATGGTATTATCATTTTGCTAATGTCGTCCCTATAAGAAAAAGAGAAATGATGAAGGTTACTCAAAAGGAAAACATGCATATAAAGACAAAAAGAACTACAAAGAAATATTTCAAGAAAAGATTATGCAACAAAGAAGACATCTCATCAAATGAAGATGAAATCGGTGACAAGTGGAGAGACGTGAAGAGTTCTATTCATGGTAGTAAAAGATTCCTCACAAAGAAGACTCAAGAAGAATATGAAGAAGTCAAGAAGGATATGAAGAAGTCTAAGACTAAAATTGAAGAGGCGTAAGTTGAATATCGAAGATTTAATGTGTGCCATAGAAGTTATCAAGAGAAAACAAGAAAAAACAAGAAACCAAGCTAACTAGACAAGAAAAAGGACACCAAGAACTAGAACAAATGATCACAAGATTGAAGGTTCAACTAGAAGAAGATGCAAAATAACTGAAGAAGCACTCAAAGAACAACAACTAGAAGAAAAGGACAAGATCATTGGAAACTTGGAAGCAGAGATTGTCACATCTAAGAAAGGATATTCAAAAGAAAAAATATGAAGAATAGCTCAAAAAGTTCCTGATGACATTATTATCAATAGTCAAAAATCTCATCTGACAAACCGACTTGGATACAATCAGATATAAAATGGATCAATCTCCAAAAACAACAGAGCAAGAAACAAATCCAAAGCTACTAAAACAATCAAATGGGATAGGAAGATGTACAAGGAAGATTACGTATGACACTCCTCCATCGAAGATTCAAATTTCAATCAACAATGATGATAGGCCTCAAGAAGAAGAAGGATTCATAAGAGCAACTTATTTCAGAAGATCTTCAACCCCTGTGTTTCAAAACTATACTTCCTTTTTGGTTTGTGCTATGCATGTAATAATTTTGGACATAAAGTCAGGAATTGTAGAGCTGTCAATGGTGAACAATAACCATTTTGAGAGCCATACACAAAGGTTACTAAGCAACCTAGTGAAACACGTAGAAGAAGTTACAACGTCGAATCCTTGAGCACTCAAAATGAATGTTACAATGTAACAATTTTGGACATCAAAGGGCCAAAAATTCAGAAAAGAATGACAGCTCCTCCTAAAGAACTTCAACAAAGAGTCACAAACAAGAATCTCGAAATGACATGGATAAGAAAGCAAGATCAAGATAGCAATGAAGAATGAACAAATGCCTACAAGCTAAACAGAGGAAACTTGGTTGGTATGTTTACATTGGATGTTCAAAACATTACGATGTGTGATAGAGACAATTTTCTTTACATTACTTAGAGGAAGGAGATGGATCGGCCTAGAAATGCTAATTCCATCCAAAATCATTAGAAAAGGCATTGTCCCAATTGGGAACAAGAATGAAAGGCAAAAAATGTTCTAATCGGTGGTAGATATGAAACATAAACTTCCAAGTGTGAGTCAAATGCGACCAAGGTCATAAAGTTACTTCGAGATAAGAAGAGAAGGTTCAAGAAAATTGATTCCGGCATGAAAGAACTTCAAACAACATACATATGTGTTCAAAGTGAAATTGAAATGAAAAGTGTTGTCTAGAAAGGAAGATGAAAAGGTTGGCTAAGGGTAATGTAAGAATGGGTCACATGCATTTTGATAACCTTGTCAAAGTCAACAAAAGAGAAGGGCCATACAAATGCCCCAGATAATGAAACCACCCAACACTTTATGCAAGCATTTCCAACAAGGAAATCAAACAAGACCAGTTCAAATCAAAAGGAATATTCAACAACAAGACCACTGAAATTGTGAAAACTAATCTAGTTGGACCAACTACAACAAAGTGGGATTAAAAGGTAAGAGATAATTTTATGTTATTAGTTGATGATTATACAAGAATGACTCCAATTTTGTTTTCTCAAGAACAAGTCATAATATTTTGAAACTTAAAGATCTACAAGGAAATGGTTGAAAATGAGATAGATTCAAGAATCAAACAGTTTGATATCTATGGAGGAGAGTTCACTTCAAAGTAATTCTTGGACTACCGCAGCAGCCATGGAATAAAAGGCAATTCTTGTTGCTAGGACACCAACATAAAATGGAGCTGAAATAAAGAAATCGTGACAAGATAGAAATGGGTCGAACAATACTAATGGATTCCAAATTGACGATATATTTTGGACACAGGAAGTGCATAAATCAACATTATTCAAAATGATTAATGCTCAAACAACATTGATAAACTCCATGTTCCTGAGTTTATACTTTTAAGGCTCTAAAGTATATTTTCAAGGCATCCAAAAAGATAGGTGGAAGTTGAGGATAGAAAAATCAATAATCAAAAGGTGAGGGCTATAATTGGTTTCTCACGCCCCGCCAAAATTCTCAGTTTTCCTGAATGCTCATATCTCTCTCAATTGTTTCCCACGAACGTTCTAACTCAACCCAGCTTATTTGTTGTTTGTAAGATAGTGTTAAATAAATTTAGAGCGATGTTGGTTTGATCTAAAAGATCGGGTTCAATGTTAGGTTGCCTTAAAACTGGTACTGTCATGAAGGAATAAAGTAAAGGATATATAATTGTTTTTGTGCTTCAAGTATTCTGTTATATAATTCTGTGTTTTCTTTTTAGGCTTCGTTATCTCTATTTCACAATGTGAAGAAGATGATTTTAAAACACGAATTAATAGGATGACTAAATTGTAGGTCGTTTCTTGCATCTGAGTTAAATTTAAAGGAAAAGAAACATGCATGATATGAGGAAAAACATGAAGCTATTAACAAGGTGAGGCATCAATTTAAGAGGAATATCACGTTGAAACTAAAGTCTATGAAACAAGAAAAATATTAATGAAGCATATGATATTGGAATCTAAACATCTACAGGTCTTGTATCTGTTGATAATCGATACAGAGGAAAAACTGCAAATGATTTAAATAACAAGAATAATAATTTCCATAGTAGAGGTTGTACTAAATTGTAGCCAAGCATTCATCAATTAGATATATGAAAGAAAGATGAGGTGACAGGGAAACACATAACTCAGAGGTGACAAAATCTGGAATCTTCAATCTGCATTTCTATTAATTCAGAGTCTCTTCAAAATTACTTCGTCAAAATGCCTTTTTAGAGAAAATAAAAAAAAATCCTTATTTCAGTCTTCGCTCCTTGTATTTATACAATGTCATCAATACTTGATGGTTAGCAACCTCCTACTTTTTAGGAGAAAAATAGTTACAAAACTGCAACCTTAATCGTTGCATGATTAACTTTTGTTTGTCTATCATTTCAATAGTATAATTTTTCAAACGATACTTCATTGTTTAGTTGAAGTCTCTCCCTCCTTTGATGTTATACATTCAATACATTTCTCCAGAAAATGAACAAAATTTCTAGGAGTTGTCGGAAGATCCTTAGTCTCAAACAGATAAAACTTTCTTTGTACCTTTGGAAACTGGTTTTCAAAACCTTTATCGGCAAACCTGATCACTTGCAACTTTAAATTGGGTTGTACTAGCCATCTGTCAATTAGGTTAGCATCAATTTACTTCAACTATGAAATTTCCACCTGAATCTCCTTCAAGCCCTCTTTGCAGTCCAACTGTTGTTTCTCAATGTTTATCTGCCCTAGTGGCTCAGATCAATCATTTATTTCAATACCTAACGCTTTCTTATCCAAAGAATCAAAGATTCCCTCACAATCATCTTTGATTTCTTTGACTATCTTCTTCTTCTCGGATATATTTGTTTCCCATACCTTGAGCATGATGTCTCCTCATATCTGTTATGTGACAAAAAGCTTTAGAATTTTCGCCATCTCTCTATTTCCTGAACATGAAACTACTTTCTGGAAGGTATTCCTTTCTTCTTTAGCCTCCTTTTCCAGTAAAATAATATTATCAAGAGATTTTCTTACCTCTTGAAAGTAATTATGGATGATCTCTATTTTGGAGATCAATTTATGCTGCTTGACTTCTATCTTTGTATGTGCTTCCAACGAGAGGGTCTAGAAAGTCTTTAAGTCTACAACCCAGCCTTCTGTCAAATTTAACTTAGTCTGTAGTTGTTCTACAAGATCCTTTTGCTGAGTAACCTGCACCTGACTTGCTTGTATCTTCTTGTTCATTTCATCCAGGCTTGATTTGAGTGATTAAATTTCTTGCCTTTCAACAACTTTGGCCTGCTCCAAGCTTTTATTTACCTCTTCTCTAATGTTTTTCTCATCATTCTTTAACTTATATTGCAATTGATCCATTATGTGGTTACTCTTCTTTATCTGTGTTCTCATGTTTTCCACAGTAAAAAGGTTTGTTGTTGCCATGGATCCCATGGAGCCTTCTACCTCTGTAGAAAAATCCTCCTCCTCCAAATTCTGGCCATCTACCAAGGCCCTATGCTTCTTCACCATACCCCCATCCCTCATATACAACTCTTGTTTTAGGAAAACCTTCCTCTTTTTTCTGAAAAAATAATCAAAAGGAGGGATCTCATCTCTGGAGATAGGGGTGAGATCGCTAACATAAATGACTCCCATCTGTGGGAGTCCAAAAGAGGACTATAAAGGGGTTAAGGAAGCTATGGGACTTCCTAGATCTGTAGACCTTGTCTCTCCTATGGCCTTAGGTATATTGACATCAACAGTAGGTGATGAAGGAGGAGTAGACTTACTGGACTCGGGAGGTGTCCTGGGCCTCCTCTCAGCTTCCATCTCTGGATCTTCTGTCTGTAAGGCCTCTTCATTTTGTGAAGACCTTTTAGTCTCTTGTGGAAATTCTTCAGGATTGACTTTATCTTGTGCTTCTTGTTCGAAACCTGGAGGGGTATTGTCTTGTTCTTGATGAAGAGCGATTGCTTCTCCTTACAGTACTTTGGGCAGACCACTCCATCTATGCTTCTGGAAGGTCTAAAAACTATCTTGAAAATCAGATGGTAGTGTTCGTACCCTCTTTAACACCTCCTCATAGGTCCTAGTCCCTTTGAACATGTCATCACAAGGGGACTTCTCATGTTCATAAGCCTTCATATTACAATGGGCCATGTGTTTTCCCACTAACTGGTAAGGGTTGTGCTTCCTGTGTTTGAGGTCCACCAATTTGGCCTCCTCCAGTGCTGTTGCTTCAACTTTGGAATGACCCAAGTTGAGTAATGAAAATTTCCCAATATGAACGGGAAAAATCGGCCAAGATTTCTTTTGAGTCGTCTTTAGTTCTATCCCAATTCCACTTGTTACTATTGTTGGAAAATGTTTAACAGGTAGCATATGCTTGTCATTGATGGCAAGTACAGCAATGAAGATGGCATGGGTGCAGGAAGAATGTACAAATGATTGTTGGCATGTTTTACAGGCAGCATAGACTTGTCATTGATGGCAAGTACAGTAGTGATGATGACTTAAGTACAATAGTGAAGATGGAAGGTTCAGAGAGGTGAATGATCGAAAGAAGATGTCGGAATCCTTTAAGGATTCGAGGAGAATAAGATCAGGAGGAATAGCGTTCTTATACACGCAGGAAGCTCAGGAAAGAGACCGAGAGCCGTCAGATCTCACTCGGAAATCCCGACAGCTGTTGGATCGGGAGAAGCTGCGCAGATGTTAAGCGCAGGAGTTGGCA
>SNQJ01S0126469.1:26347-46564 GCA_010110895.2 Picea sitchensis
GCCATTAGAGCTTATCACCTTACCGGGTTTCCCTGTGATACCTCTTAACTCAATTTCTTTTCCTTCCAATGAAAATTTCATGAAAAGTTCTTGAATATTAAAATCCATTGTTCCTAATGATTGTAACCATTGGATTCCTAGTACAAAATCAACACCACCCATGGGTATAGAAATTAGTGGACTATTCACTACACATTCCCCCATAGTAAGATTGATATTATTGCATTTTCCTGAGCAATTGATAGTTCATCCATCTGTAATCATTACTTGAAACTCTGGTGATGGATATACAAAGAAATTGAGAGCTTTGGCTAATTTATAGTAAATGAAATTATGAGTACTTCCAGAATCAATTAGGACTCTTACCTTTTTTATTTTTGATATATCCTTCGATATTGAGGGTTTGAGGAGTGATAATTCCAACCAATGCATTACACGATATCGTGGGATTCAACTCTTCAGACAAAATTTCTTCTACATTTTCATCTTGAGATGGTTCTTGTTCTTGTTCTTATTCTTCTTCCTCTTCACAATATATGTAGAATAATTTCTTCTCACCACACTTATGTCCCTTACTGTACTTGTTGTCACAATTAAAGCATAAACCTTTTGCTTTTCTTTCCTCCAATTGTTGAGTGTCAACCTTGTAGGTCGAGGTGTTTTAGAAGAAGGAGCATTATTCTCTCTATAGATGTTAGGATTGGTCCTTCTAGTAGCCATATCCATATTTTTACTTTCAACATTTCTTTCCACCCTAAATGCGTTCTCCGATGATTTGAGTTCCCAAAGGAGAACCTCATGTTGAATGTTATCTCTTAAAGTTCCTATGAATACATCAACTAAGTGTTCATCTGGAATATTTGTTACCTTTATATTTGATCTTTGGAAGTTCTCAATGTGCTCTGTAATTGAACCCTTTTGCTTGAGATTTATCAATTGGCTAAAGAAGGTATTGCTCATTGTATCCTCATAGTGTGTTATCATTTCTTCCATGAAAATTGTCCAAGTGACGAGTGATTTGCGAGAACAAAGCCATCGATACCATACAAATTGATTGGGTTCTAAATATAAATAAGAAATTTGTACCTTTTGTGTATGTGAAACATTATGTAGATCAAATAATTACTCCATCTGAAGTATCCATGTGATAGGGTCCTTGCCATCAAAATTCCTCATATCGATCTTAGGAACGTGGTTGGTCTTCAACCCAAAGTTGGAGTTTCTCCATTCTTGATTCACCTTCCTTGTGTCCTCATCATGAATTTCATGGTATACATTTTCACTTTCAGGTGTCCTCTCTATTACGAAATTTTTCAATCCTTCCATGATCTCCTCTTTTAAACCATCCATCTTTGCCTCCAACTTAGCTTCCATCTCTTGTATTTCATCTTTTGTTACTGTCTTATTTTGTAAATCATTTATGTCCCTACGCATTTCTTCACCTTCATCAAGAGTCCAAGTAGGATTGTATGGAGGCTTATTTGGTGTAGAAGTTCCCTTTTTTGGTGGCATGTTGGCCAAGTATCACTTTAAACCTTGATTTTGAGGTGGTTCTGCTAGATAATCTTCCTTTTATTGTACCTCCAGAATTTCGGCCCTTCTGCGTATGAGATTTTATTTTTTGTAGGTATCTAATATTTATTCTCTACAATGCCACAGGTCTGATCAAAATTGGATGTTCCAAGTGGAATTTACGGTAACTTCCCCACAAATTGTTGATTGTTTTTCCTTTCTAGGAGATCTCACTTGTATAGCATTCCCCGCACAAAATAATTGACATAAAATTCTGAAACTCATACCAGAACTACTACGGTCTGCCACTATCCAATTCAACTAGTCTCACTCAATTTGGATAATTTAGGAAGAAGTTATGATTGTTTTACCCGGAACACCTGCTTGAGACTAGTCAATAGGACTAGTCATATACCCTCTCTTCCACAGGGTGTAGCTATAAATGTAAGATGAACCAGAAGCTAAAATTGTTACAAAAAATACCTTACTAATTTATGTGAATAGCCTCTGTAGTTCATGGTTTGAAACATTATAGAAAAACATTTATAGCAAAAATGTCGCAATGACTCAATTCAGGATGATTCCAAAACCCTATCTTAGAAAGGTTGTATCTCTGAAAGTATAAGGTCTCAAGAGCTGAAATTTTAAAACAATGTACCTTGATCCGTCTAATAAATATCCTCCAAGACGTTCCTTTTGAATAGTTGTAGAAAAAAAATTATAGCAAAAATTCCAAGGTGTCTCAGATGTAGCAACAAAACCCCAAGACCTTGAGCTCTGATACCATATGGTAGGAACCAAATATCAATATAGCATAGAAAAACCTCAGAATAAGTACTCAACACCTTGAAAAAGAGATAAATTCATATAATAATCCTCTTCAAGGGGGCAACCTCCTTATGCCAACATAAATGTTCAATTCCCAGATGATTCCAAATGAAAATGTCTCCTTGGTATATATAGGAAACTAGGAGATATAATTACAACTAATGGACTAAAGCCAACATAAATAAAATAACATTACTAATGTAATATGCCCCAATTAAGGGGTAATGAGCCACTATTTATGATTTAACAATCTGAATGAAGTAAAGAAGGTCGGATTTCAAGGGAGGATGAAGTCTTTTGGTGATGTGTTCTAAGGTATGTTATTTACAAGTCATATTACCATTTTCGCTATAAAAATTTTTATAGAATGATTCAAATGGTGAAATTGGTATGGTATTGAGAAAACATGTCTAGGTACCTATGGTAAAAATTTCATCTCTTTATTCACTGTAATTTTGGAGATACACTCTCTGGAAGATAGGGTTTTTGGCTAGTCTTGAAGCTAGTCATAAACAGGTGTTCCGGGTAAAACAGTTATAAATTATTCATAGAGAATCCAAATGAAGTGAGACAAATTGCATTGGAAAGAGTAAAAGATGTATTTTCCTATGTGAAAATGTCAGAATCTGATGTTAAATATTGAGTGCGGGGATTTCTGTACAATTTTGCTCTCCTCAATAAACCAAAATTGAATAAGGTCTACCATTTTCTCTATAACTCCTTTTTGGGGAGGATTCAAGGAGTGAAAATTGGAGGAGTTTCAGAGAATACATTGAGTTATATTATCTATGGGATTAGAGTATTCTAAGAAGTGAAGAATTGCAAAAGTTGAAGAAGTCTCAGGAAGCTTTATCAGTTTCTATGTGATGGTTGGTTGATGGTGACAATTTAATGTAAAGTTTTATTATCTCTCATATATTCTTGCATGGAAGGAAGGGGAAAGGATGGAGAGGTCAACCCTCTCTTGATATTGTAGGATTGTATCTTCCTTTTGGAGGTTTATCCCTCCCTTTATATTTGGAAGTTGTAGCTACCTTTGGAAGTCATTACTTCCCTTGAACAATAACTATTGGTTATTTCTCATACATTGTGCATGGTGCATTGTGGTGTATTGGTGTAACTCTTATACTATTGTTCATTTCTCATTGGATATAATTGAATATATAATTTGGTTGAAGTATAAGTTGAAAAAAAAAAATTTGTACTTGACACTGATTCACCCCCCTCTCAGTATCAACAAAACATACATTTTAAAAATGCAGAAGGTATGGTATATTATTAAACCCTAAAGAATCTCATTTTTCCATGGAAGAAGGAAAACTCTTAGGACATATTGTTTCACCAGAAGGAATCAAGATAGATATTGAAAGGGTAAGTTCTATTCATCAGATAGACATTCCAAGGAATAAGAAGTCTATCCAATCTTTCATAGGTAAAATCAAATTTTTAAGAAGATTTATACCAAATTTTGCAAAAATCATCAAGCATATTACTAATATGTTGAAGAAAGATGCATAGATCAAGTGGATACCATAAGCAAAGGAATCATTTGAAAATATTAGCATGATTTAATTAAGGCACTTGTCCTCATCAACCCTAATTACTCTAAGGAGTTTTTTAATTTTTCATTTTCATCTGAAGACACTATAGTTGTTGTTCTCTTACAAAGAAATGACAAAGGGTATGAATAATCTATCTCTTTCTTCAGCAAGACTCTTAGGTATTATGAATTAAAATATGATATTATGGAGAAGAATGCCTATGCTTTGGTAAAATATTTAAAATCTTTTAGGGTGTATGTCCTACATTCTGAAATTACTGCATATGTTCCAAATAGTGCAGTTAAGGAAATTCTAGTCCAACCAGATTGTGAAGGGAAAAGGGGGAAATGGATAACTAAAATTCTAGAATACAACTTGACCATAAATCCCACTCAGTTAATAAAGGGACAAGACCTTGCAAAATTGATGACAGATTCAAATTGTAGAGAAATTGGATTACATCATTTCTCCAATGAAACAATGAATTCAACATTTCAGGTTGAGGAAACTGGTTCACAGGTAAGTAGCAGATATTCTTCTTCACCATGGTATAAATAAATTATGTATTTTCTTCTAAATATTCAGTCTCCTCCTGATTTAGATAAATCCAAGTTCAAATCACTTAAACTGAAATCAGTGAAGTATTGCATTATCAATCAAACCTTGTTTTGGAAAGATCCTAATGGAATTTTGTTGTGATGTGTTGATGAAGAAGAAGCAAAACAAATTTTCTTTGATTTACATCAAGTATTTTGTTGGGGACATCACCATTGGAAATCCACAGCTTTCAAAATATTAAGAGCAAGTTATTACTATCCTGTACTATTTTCTTATATATTTTCTCAGGTTAGGGCATGTGAACCATGTCAAAAATTTGCAGGAAAACATAAAATTATGTCTCTACCTTTAAAAACCATCATTGCTCATGGACCTTTTCAACAGTGGGGCCTAAACTTCAATGGAGAAATCCATCCTTCATATTTTGGACAACACAAATGGATACTCACAACCATAGATTACTTTACCAAATGGATTGAAGCAATCCCAACTTGAAATGCAACAGATAAGGTAATCATGAATTTTCTTGAAGGGCATATTTTTTCTAGGTTTGGTTGTCCTAAGAAGTTGATTACTGACAATGTTCAAGCCTTCAAATCCAATTCAATGGTTGACTTTTGCAATAAATATAACATCAAGTTGTTCCATTCCAATCCTTATTATCCCCAAGGAAATGAGTTAGAAGAATCATCCAATAAAATCCTCATAAGGATTATTAAAAAATTACTCACAGAAAATAAAATATCATGGGATTCAAAATTAAAATTTTCCCTATGGGTTGATCAAATCAGTACTAAGAAACCCATTGGGACTTCACCTTTCCAAATGGTGTATGGAACAAAGGTTGTTTTCCCAACTCAATTGGGCTTACCTATTCTCAAATTTCTGCAAGAAGAGTTAGAAGAGCCCAATGATATTCAAAGGAGAGTTTTTCAAATCATAGAATTTCAACATAATAGAGAGAAGTTGGATCAAAAAGATGTTATTTATCAGAGCAAAGCTAAAGCAACTTTTGATAAGAAGACAAAAAAGGATATTTTTCAAGAGGGAGATCTTGTATTGAGGTAGGATGCTATAAGAGAGGACAAATATAAACATGATAAGTTTTAAAATTTATGGTATGGTGATTTCAAAATAGCTAAGATCATGAACAACAATACCTTTATTTTACACAATTTGAATGATAGTGAGATTTTGGGAGGCCCAGTAAATGGGAGATTCCTAAAACATTACTTCTTTTAAAAATCAGTCAGTAAGTTCAGTTTGTACAGTATGATTTACTTTTGGTATGTTTAAGATCAAATAAAGACTCCATATACCCAATGGAAGTACTTCTCTACATTTTTGTGGTTTTGAATAAAAGATGATAGAGCAAGGAAATAAAGTGAAATAAGAGGGACATGAAGGCATTGGTCAGCTAGTTCTTAAAGTTTCACCATGAAACTTTATCCCCGGAAGGAGCCTATGTTAGTCCTTAACTTTGTTTTTTACTGTTGGATTTCTTTAATCCATGTTCTACCCCTTTTTCATGATTTTTATTAAAATTTGTTTTTTTCCCTTTCTTGGCTTGAAAGTATAGCTTCCATTCTTTTTCTGCACGTTTTAAATGTTTTTAAGTAATCAAAATTTAGGATATGATATCATATATTATTTCCATCACATCACATGTCCTTTTCCCTCGTTTAAAATTTCAAAATTGCCAAAGTGGAAAGGGCGCTACAAGAATAGTGTTATTATTGCAGTGCCAGGAGTAATTATAGTTGTGCATGCGCCATATTCCCGAGATCGTGTGAAAACATCCGAAATTATTTTCAGAGGATATACATATCTTATTATGATCTATATCAGGTCATGTTTTTAGTGATGACAACTCATATGAAGGATCAGGTTGTACGTGCCAGTCTGATATCAAATCACCATTCCTGATATCATTCTCCATGTATGAAATCACGATCTATCTATTTTTAGTATGTATATTATTTCATGCATGATCTGCAAGTAAAATAATAGCTCCCATATTTCGATAGTTTTCATGGCACCAAAGAAGAGCAGGCAGATAACCAGGTTAGACCTATAGGGGATGGAATTACTTGAAGCTTATCCTCAAATGGCATAGAAGTTTAAAGATGCAAGCTGGTTTGATTTCTTCTCAACATTTCAGGGTCATGATGAGCAAGTTTACATTATCTTTGCACAGAATTTTGATGATTTTGAAACAGTTGTGGGTAAAATCCTCATACACGTAACAGAGCACCCCATAGCAAAATCATGCAAGATAACAGTATACGGAGAGATGTGGAAAAAGAAAGAAACATTATTAATGGACTTTGTTAACCAATTCTTGATCCCAGAAAGACAAAACCCTAATTGGAGCCAAGGCATCCCACACATTTGGGTGAGGAAAGAATGGCACACCAAACTTATGATCATTCATCGGTACATCACCTACGAGGGACGTTTTTCTCTAGTTCACCTTTATCATATTATATTATTAATCCATGTGAATGGTGATTATCCTCTCAATCTGCCCTTTTTCTTATTGAAAATCCTATCGAAAATGTCAAAGAGAATCCTAAAATAACAAATAAAAGTGTTTTTCACCAAGGGTTAATTAAAAAAATTCTTATTTATGCTTTAAGTGAGGTTCAAATGTCTTGGGACTGGTTAATTCAGTCACTAAAACTAAAACAACAAGAACCTAAATCTAAAACTGCTAAGGAGAAGAAACCTGGGAAAGGAAAAAATACTTCGCAAATTAATGATGCTTGTGTGAAAGAGATCTCCCCTGCAGCTAGGCTGACTCGTTCTAGTAAGAGTAAATTACAGACACAACATGGAATTGAATATTTTCCTAGAGGTATACCTAATGAGAAGATCACTAAAGGTCGAAACAAGAAGCGTAAACTTGGTAAAGAACGTGATGATCAAACTGATCCAGATGTAAAGAATGAACATGATGAACTGGATGAACCTGAAGACCATACAACAAACCCAGTCAAAAGACCAACCAAGCAGACGAAACAATCTACTGGAAAAAAGGTTGGAGAGGGTAAGAAAATGAGCAAGAAAAAGGAATTTATATCTAACTACCCTAAAAGAGCTACTACCAGGGTTGCGAACAAACTTAGATTGAACTCAAAGGTTATTTTTCATCCTTCTATCAAGAGGGAAAACCTAATTATTATTGAAGACCATTCATGAGACACTATGAAGGAATTTGAAAGACAGGCCCTTGCATCTTCTTCACACAGGTTAAAGGAGGAATATGAAGAACAGAGGAAAAAACATGAGAAAGGAAAACAAATATCACAGTATTCAAGGATACTTATAACTAGGGAAACCAAAAGGTCAGGTTCAGTCCTTAAAACTACACTCAAAGGCACATATGTAATTAATAATGATGTTAAATTGGAAAATGATTACTTTACATAAATAAAACAGCTACACAGGATGTTCCATAAACTAGAAAATCAAAAAGTATTGAAGAAGAGGATCTTAGCATTGGGTTTTCCTCGAAATATGAAATTAAATTAAGAAAACCCCAAACCTCCATAGATTTGAATCTACCTTCTCTAGTAGAGGAACACCCATAATTCAGGATGGAAACAAGAAAAGAGAAGGACAAAGTAAAGGAGTTGAAGGGTATTATTATGAAGTTGAGGTGGGATAAGTCCTTAGTAGAAAAATGGAATGCAAAACAACAGGAAAAGATACAGGAACTCAAAAAGAAGAGGAAAGATCAGGAGGCCTTGCTAAAGGAAGTAAGAGAGTCAAACATAAAACTGTATTGGCATAATGTGGCGTTCAAAACTAAACTAAAACAGAGGGATACCAGAGCTTATGCAATTATCATACAATGAAATCCCAAAGGAAGCCTACCACAATTTTAAATTGCTTTAGGCTATTACCAAGATAACGAGTTTGAGCATTTTTGGTTAATAGTATTATACTCAAATAGAACTTTTTGCATCTCAAGTGAGCCATCTCAACAACAGTTTTATTCCTCTTTTTGTGGGATTTGTAAATCTTCATCAAACTGTCATCTAGTCTATATTTGAATTAGTTGTTAAGGAAGACTACATTATATGCATTAGAAATGTTCGTATGCAGATTTCTCTCCTAGAAAATAGCCATTTGATAGTATCCTATCTAAAACTGTAATCTGAAAAATAGGATCTTCAGGAATAATTTTTGTGTTTAAAAAGACATTGAAAGGACTAAAAGAGGGTCAATCGGTTGGGGAATCAAGGGTTATTTTTTGTAAAGACTTCTCTGTGAGGCAAAGACAATATTTTCAGATTGGCACTAAATGGAAAAGGCATTTTGATGGTCATAAATTATTTTCATGTTATTATCTTCTACTTTTTCTTACTTGGATGCATTTGTATCTGTTGCTAAGCATATGATATATTTTTTGTGAGTAATACAGAGAAAATTGTGTTGTTTAAATTGTTCATAACTAAGAGTTGTTTTCAAGTACCATGTTATTATTTCTTAATGATATTTGGGAATGAGAAATCTATGTGTGAATGGACAAACTGAAAATTCATATATATTCCTTTCTTCATTTACTTTTTTTTACCATCTGATTTATCAATTTGTTTGTCATTTACTAAGCTAGTGAGATGTTTATTTTGTTAATTAAGGTTGGTTGTCATTGATGTCAACCCTTGAAGAAAGCCACGTAGCACAAAGTTTGGGTAATGGACCCAAGATTATTTGATGTAAAGATGAATCGTTATTGTCTTTTCATGGTTGATAATAAGTAGAAATGGATGAACTCCAAAGTGGTCCCCTTATGGTGAAAGCCCTCATGGGAAGACGCTTTGCGGATTGAGTTATCCTAGAAGTATGGTTAGAGNGTTGGTGTCATCTTTCATAAAGATAAGTGCTCTTTGTCGTGATATCCCTACCTGTGTATGAATTTGTTTCCGTTTTTTAATTTAATTATCATCTACATGTGTATGAATGTATTTCGTTGTGTATATTTAATTATCGTTTAACGTAATCTTTAGATTGTGCATGCTTGTTGGATATTGTTGTGCATGTTGTTAAATCTGTTATCTTATTCATCCTTAATGACTAAAGAAGGTATAGATAAGATAAAGAAGTCTGAGGGCGGGCTTGAAGGTAGCGAACCTGGCCTGTGGGTGGTTGGGTATGTTACATGGTGATGTAAAAGGATGTCCCTATAGGTCAATATAACAACAATGAATGAATCAATGTGAAATGTGTTCTAGTGTATTTTGATGTGCTCCTCATGTATTGAGATATGATAGCTTGTGCTTAAGTGTTGTAATGGTGTCTCTCGACACCACCTCTCCTTGAATCACTAGCTTTCTAATCTACATGATTCCCTGGTTCTCCAACAAGAAGAGCACAACGAGGAGTTGGGAGTAGATGTAACATTCCCATATTTGATAACCATAATATTAATGTATATGTCTATATGATGAAATGATCAGAGAAAAACAATGGAATATGTAAATGGCACATTGATAATAATAAAAATACATCACAAGTTTTATATGGAGAAGGACAAAAACATGGGGGGATATGATTCCACAAGAGAGGATAGAAAGGGGGATCAAGGCAGACAAAGTAAAATAACTTTGTGTTATTGTGATCCTAAATCCTTAAACCATAACTTCAATAATCATTGGACTTATGGTTTCCTAAGTCTTTAGACATTGGGATTAGTTTCAAAGAGAGATAATTAGGCTTCTTAGGAGGACAAGTGGTTTATTAATTGCATGCAAATATCTTCCATAATTTTTGGCATGCAAGAGTTTTGTTTGTTTGTTCATTCTTCCTTGTGAATTTAACTTTGAGCCTAAGTTGTTTCATTAATATTGTAATAGAAATTATAGGAAATCAAACCATGTGTAAATTATGACCTTGTGTGAGGGAAATTGTTGTCGTTGAGAGAACTAGTTGTAGTTGAGAATCTTTGGATTTCCCAACAATGAGATTCCATGGCCAATTTGTACTAGATATTTGGAGGGAAGTGTGATAGCCTGAGGAATTGTGTGGTAGAGAAGGGAATCCCATTCATTAGGTTATGTAGGCTAATGGGGAAGGCTGGTGGATTGGGATAGTTGTAAGAGTTTGTAGATGGTGAATTTCTGGGAATTTAGCTATGTGAGAGAGTTAGAGACAACCATAGGCGATTTCATCCTTATGGACTCATAGTCTCATCTCGAGGTTGGCCTCGTTGTAGAAATATTGATGGAAACAGAGAGCATATGGTTGGATGGAACATCCTTTGTCTCTATCTGGTTGGTGATTAAATTCCTAGAAATATAAGTGTTATGTTTTAATTATGATTATGTTTATTTAATTGTGTTTATGTTAAGAATTGGTTTATGGTTATTCAATCTTGTTTTCAAATATAAGCATGAATTTGTATCTATGAATGATTTAATTGTGTTTGTATGAGATTGCATTGTCATGCAGGTATGCATTAATTAGTCAATAGTAGGACAAAGAGGGAATTTGGTATAAGAGATAAAATCAATGTGAATTGGGTGTACTATAGATGTAGAGTGTTAGTCCTTAACTTTGTTTTTGACTATTGGATTTCCTTAATCCATGCTCTACCCCTTTTTCATGATTTTTATTAAACTTTGTTTTTTCTCTTTATTGGCTTGAATGTATGCTTCCATTCTTTTTCTGCATGTTTTAAATGTTTTGAAGTAATTACAATTTAGGATATGATATGATAGATTATTTCCATCACACCACATGTCCTTTTCCCTCGTTTAAAATTTCAAAATTGCCAAAGTGGAAAGGGTGCTACAAGAATAGCGTTATTCTTTCAGTGCCAGGAGTAATTATAGTTGTGCATGCACCATATTCTCTAGATCGTGTGAAAACATCCAAAATTGTTGTCATATGATCTAGATATCTTGTTATGATCTATATCATGTCATGTTTTTCAGTGATGACAACTCATCCAAACGATCAAGTTGTACGTTCTAGTCTGATTTCAAAACACCATTCCCAATTATCATTCTCCATATATGAAATCATGATATATCTATTTTTAGTATGTATATTATTTCATGCATGCTCTACAGGTAAATGTATAGCTCCTGGATTTCAACAGTTTTCAAAAGCTGGTGATCAAACCCTAAACATTCTCAGAAATATTCAGTAGAGTTTTATCAGTGTCATGGAACCAAAGAAGAGTGGGAATATAACCAGGTTAAAGCCAGAGGGGATGGAATTACTTGAATATTATCCTCAGATGGCACAAAATTTTAAAGATGCAGGCTGGTTCAATTTCTTCTCAACATTCCAGGGTCATGATGAGCAGGTTTCCATTATCTTTGCACAAAATTTCGATGGTTTTGAAACAGTTGTGAGTAAACTCCTCATACACATAACATAACACTCCATAGCATCAACATGCAGGATACCTTTATATGGAGAGAGTTTCTGGAAGAAAGAAACATTAGTAATGGAGTTTGTTAACCAATTCTTGATCCCAGAAAGACAAAATCCTAATTGGAGCCAAGGCATCCCACACAGTTGTGTGAGGAAAGAATGGCACACTTTCCTTATGATCATTCATAGGTACATCACTTACGAGGGAAGTTTTTCTCTAGTTCACCTTTACCATATTAGATCATTAATCCATGTGAATGGTGATAATCCTCTCAATATGCCATTTTTCTTATTGAAAATCCTATCGAAAATGTCAAAGAGAATTCAAACACATCCTAAAACAACAAAGAAAAGTCTTGTTCACCAAGGGTTAATTAAAACATTGGTTATCTATGCTTTAATTGAGGTTCAAAGGTCTTGCAACTGGTTAATTCTGTCACTAAAACCAAAAAAACGAGAACCTAAATCTAAAATTGCTAAGGAGAAGAAACCTGGGAAAGGAAAAAATATTTCTCAAATTACTGATGCTTGTGTGAAAGAGAGCTCCCCTACAACCAGGATGACTCATTCTAGTAAGAGAAAATTATAGACACATCATGGAATTGAAGATTTTCCTAGAGGTAGAACTAATGAGAAGATCACTAAAGGTTGAAGCAAGAAGCTTAAACTTAGTAAAGAACTTGATGATCAAACTGATCCAGATGTAAAGAATGAACCTGATGAACTGGATGAACCTGAAGACCATACAACAAACCCATTCAAAATACCAACCAAGCAGAAGAAACAGTCTACTAGAAAAAAGGTTGCAGAGGGTAAGAAAATGAGCAAGAAAAAGGAAGTTGTATCTAACTACCCTAAAATAGCTACTACCAGGTCTACAAACAAACTTAGATTGAAATCAAAGGATCTTTTTCATCCTTCTATCAAGAAGGAAAACCTAATTATTATTGAATACCATTCAGGAAACACTATGGAGGAAGTTGAAAGACATACCCTTGCATATTCTTCACACACATTAAAGGGGGAATATGAAGAACATAGGAAAAAACATGAGAAATGAAAACAAATTGCACAGTATTCATGGAGACTTGTAACTAGGGCAACCAAAAGGTCAGTTCCAGTCCCTGAAACTACAATCAAAGGCACATATGTAATTAATGATGATGTTAAATTGGAAAATGATTCCTTTCCAGAAATAAACCAGCTACAGGATGTTCCAGAAACCAGAAAATCAAAAAGTACTGAAGAAGAGGATCTTAGCACTGGGTTTTCCTCAAAATATGAAATTAAATTAAGAAAACCCTGAACCTCCATAGATTTGAATCTACCTACTCCAGTAGAAGAACACCCAGAATTCAAGATGGAAACAAGAAAAGAGAAGGACATAGTAAAGGAGTTGAAGGGTATTATTATGAAGCTGAGGCGGGAGAAGTCCTTAGTAGAGAAATGGAATGAAAAACAACAGGAAAAGATAGAGGAACTCAAAAAGAAGAGGAAATATCAATATGCCCTGCTAAAGGAAGAGAGTCAAACATAAAACTGTATTGGCATAATGTGATGTTAAAAACTAAACTAAAACAAAGGGATACCAGAGCTTCTGCAATTATCATACAATGAAATCCCAAAGGAAGCCTACCACAATTTTAAATTGCTTGAGGCTATTACCAAGATAATGAGGCTGAGCATTTTTTGTTAACATTATTCTGCTTAAATAGAACTTTTTGCATCTCAGGTGAACCAACTCAACAACAGTTGTATTCCTCTTTTTTTAGGATTTGGAAAGCTTCATCAAACTATCATCTAGTCTATATTTGAATTAGTTGTTAAGGAAGACTACATTATAGGCATTAGAAATATTTGTATGAAGATTTCTCTCCTAGAAAATAGCCATTTGATAGTATCCTATCTAAAATTGTGATCTGAAAAATAGGATCTTAAGGAATAATTTTCATGTTATTATCTTCTTCATTTTCTTACTTGGATGTATTTTTATCTGTTGATAAGCATATGATATCTTTGTTGTGAGTAATACAATGAAAATTTTGATGTTTAAATTGTTCATAACTAAGAGTTTCTTTCAAGTACCACGTTCTTATTTCTTAATGATATCTAGGAATGAGAAATCTATGTGTGAGTGGACAGACTGAAAACTCATATATATTCATTTCTTCATTTACTTTTTTTACCATCGGATTTATCAAATTGTCTATCATTTACTAAGCTAGTGACATGTTTATTTTCCTTTGTACATTGAGCCTTATTTCCTTATTGTATATTTGAACCAACCTTCAACCATTTCTAAATCATATGCAAAACCTTTATAAAATACCACTGCAATAACTTGATGATTCCCTATCTTTCCCTCTCACATTCGAGTGAAACTTTAGGGACTAACATCTTTTTGTGCCACTATTGGGGACGAAGGAACGAAGACATTTTCCCTGGGAGAATGAAAAAGATCAGATCTAAATATTGATGGTGGACAAGAATTTGTACATTCATATGAGACTCTGTATTATTCACCTGGCGACTCCTCTGTAGTAATTTTGGCTCCTAAAATAGAAGGTAAAGGACTTAAACCTCATCTAACCTTATCATCATCCACAAAGAAACAAGTGACCAGAAAAAACCCAGATCCTAAGCCTGTTCTAGAAATGTCTGATCCTGAAAAGTTATTGAGAAAATCTAAAAATACTTCAGAAAAATCATCTTCTTCAAAAGATAAATATTCTTATACAAGTGCTCAAGGATAGTCTTATGAACTTGTTAATAACCCTCCAATTGAAGAAATTGTACTTTGAATTGAAACAAAGCCTATTGTTCAACCTTCAACTGTATCCTTTCCTTCAACTATCTCTGAATTGAATTTAGAGCAATGGAAATTATTTGTCGATCTCATTGGAGAAGAAAAAACAAACACCTTATCCATAGCTAGAGCTTTGAGGGATTTTCCCAAAGATACTAAAAGTGAACTCGATACAGTTTTATCTTCATCACCCCAATCTAGTTCTTCAGAAGAGGTTAAACAACATTATTGTTCCTTTGAAAATCCTTTGTTTCTGGAACCTTCATCTTATCCTTGTTCAGAAAGGAAACCTTTGATTTCATTAGTTGAAGATCAAAAACTGATATCAACTCAACTAAGTTGTTCTACGCAAGGAATTGTTTCTCTTTCTACATCACTGAATTTGGTGCTTTGAAAAAAAAACAAGGAGAATCTATATTTGATTTTACCAAAAGATTCAATAAAATGTATAGTAAGATTCCAAATGAAATCAAACCCACAGAAACATCTGCCAATGCCTTTGATGCTAATATTTCTCTATTGTTGAGAGAAAGAAGGTTTATTACTCCGAGTTTGATGCAGGAAGCAACCATTGAAGTATAATCTAATATACTGGCAGCAGAGAAATTGAAATCAAGGGGTGATAGAGACAAGAAAAAATAGAGAGAAGAACTTCCTTCTTCTTCTCATACAACATCTAACTCCAAGATTGATGAAATGGCCAAAATGATGAAAACCTTGACATCTGAAATGGCCAGGTTGAAGATGGAAACAAAAAATCCTAGCAAGCCTACATAGGAAGGAGGATATAGAAATCCCAATCAATTCATAAGGCCTAACAATGTTCCTTGAATTTTTCCCAGAGAAAGGAGAAATCAAGAAGATCAGAGGGTTTTTCCTCCTTTTCAAAATAATGCAGTGGAATAAGTTGAGGAAATTGATGATACCGAGGAAGATTCCACAGTGTTGGGTATGTGTTATATTCTTTGCATGTGTCTGTGTGGGCGCGTCAGATTCAAAAACTGCCCCTGAAGATCCCTAGAGGGGTCCAGGTATGCCCCCCCTATTTACGCGTAGCGTTCGGTTCCAGGTGGTAGCTCAGAGTCGACGGGGTTCGGGGCAGCGCCCCAAAATTTATTTATTTTTGGGCATTTTTTTCTATTTTAAAGGATTTTGTTATTTTTAGCGGTTTTCTAAATTAATCTCGGATTAAGGGATTAGGTTTTGGTATCTATGGAATACCTAAAAACATTGTATATATAGTGTATGGTGAATGGTGAAATTAATACAATGAAGCGTTGAAAGGTTTTCTCCCGGTTAAGGGTTTCCAATATAAATATATGTGTACTATGTGTATGAGCCATTGATTAATTTATGTTTTTCTTAAGAATCTATATGCATGTTTTGGTAGCACTTCACAGGTTTAAAACTTACATGTGGTATCAGAGCTTTTTTTTGGCTTCAGAGGGATGCCTTTGTTGTTGAGGGTTTGGCTCAGTCCTGATAGATCAATTTTATCTTGGGTCTATGATAAACCTGGGTTTAGTGGGAGCTTTTGCAGTGTAGATTTGAGTGTAAAAAGAGGAATGGAAATCTCTTCTAGAATTGAGATAGAGAAGTTCAACGGAAAAAAATTTGAGCTATGGAAGCTCAAGATGGAGGACCTTCTTGTAGACAAAGAACAATGGATCATTGTGGATCATGGTACACATCCTACTGGTACGCATCCTACTGGCACACATTTGACTGGTACACAACCTACTAGTACACAAACTACTAGTACACCACCTACTGGTATGTCGAAGGAATATTGGGAGAAGTTGGACAAAAGAGAAAGGAGTCATATTCAACTCTTCCTGGCAGATTCGGTGTTGTTGAATGTCTCAGGAGAATATACAGTCAAGGAACTATGGGATAATTTAGGGAATTTGTATCAATCAAGTCCCTGCTAGACAAGTTGTTTCTTCAAAAGAAGTTGTATCATCTTAGGATGGAAGATGGAGATTCTATGACAAAACATCTAAATGCATTTAATACTCTGGTAAGTCAACTTGTATCTGTTAATATTACAATTGCGGAAGAAGATAAGTGTATTACTTTGTTATGTTATTTTCCAAACTCTTGGGATAATCTGGTTGTAGCAATTGGTAGTACCACTCAATCTACATTGAAGTATGAGGATGTAGTTGCATCCTTGTTATCTAAAGAGATGAGGCGGAAAATCATGGATGGTCATAGCACAGATGATTTGTTTGTAAGATTTTGTACCCAAGATAGGAATCTTGGTAAGTCTTCGAGGGGGAGACCTAAATCTATCGGTAGATCTAAGTCTCTAGGAAAATCTTTGAGGAAATGTTGGAAGTGTGGTAAAATAGGGAATTATAAGAAAGATTGCAAGTCTAAGAAGGTTGATAAACCAAAGGGATCTGATAGTACCTCTTCCACAGAGGAGAAAATCTCCACTGAAGAAGGAGTTGATGTTTACCTGGCATCTACAGGTACACATGCAGACTGTGATGTATGGTTGTTCGAATCAGGTGCATCATACCATATGACTCCTCACAGGGAGTGGTTCTCTAAATATGAAAAATACGATGTTGGTGATGTATTCCTAGGAGATGACTCGACAACCAAAATCATGGGACGTGGAAGGGTTAAGTTGTTGCTAAAATATGGAAGGATTATAACTCTCCCTGGGGTTCTGCACATTCCAAAACTATCCAGGAGCCTAATATTTGTAAGCAAGTTGGATGATGTAGGAGTGGATACTTTATTTGGAAAGGGCACTTGCAAGATGGTACGAGGAGCAATGGTGTTGATGAGAGGAGTTCGGTGTGGAAATCTGTACAAGTTGTTGGGAAGCACTTATACTAATGGGTGTAACAGTTATGTTGTCCCTGAGTAAACAAATAAAGAAGACAAGACCAATATTGTCGCTGGGAAGAAGACCATGTTGTGGCATCAAAGAATGGGGCATATTGGAGAAAAGGGCCTTTGAACACTACACGGTAAAGGTATGGTTAAAGGCATGTCTAATTGCACTCTGGATTTTGATTTTTGTGAACATTGCATATATGGAAAACATAATCGAGTAAGATTCCCATCTGGTGCTACAAGAGAAAGGGGATCTTAGAGTTGATACATAGTGATGTGTTTGGACATGTTCCTATTCCATCCCTAGGTAAATTTGTGTATTATGTTTCATTCATAGATGATTTCTCAAGGAACACATGGATTTATTTTCTTAGAAAGAAATATGAGGTATTTGATCAATTTAAAGAGTTTAAGGCTCTGGTAGAAAATCAGACAGAAAAGAAAATAAAGGTATTGAGGACAGATAATGGTGGAGAATTATGTGGAAATGAATTCAAAGAATAATGTAAGAAGTGTGGTATAGAAAGGTAGAAGACTACTCCATACACACCTCAGTAGAATGGAGTTGCAGAAAGGATGAATGAGACACTAATGGAAAAATCAAGGAGTATGCTCAGCGGTGTCGAGTTAGGACAAGAATTATGGGCAGAGGCAGTGGGCACAACATGTTACATGGTCAATCGATCACCTTCATCGGTGTTGGATGATAAAAATCCACATGAGGTATGGACTGGAAAGAAACCCTCTCTTCAACATCTTAGATTGTTTGGTTGTGATCCTTATGTACATGTTCCAAAGGAAAATAGGAGTAAGCTGGATAAAAACGCTGAAAAGTGTATCTTTATTGGTTATAAACATGGTGTGAAAGGTTATAAGCTTTGGAATCCAGAAACCAAGAAGATTGTTTACAGACAAGATGTTGTTTTCAGAGAGGTAAAAGATGTTTCCAAACATGAATTCCTACCAAGGCCAGAAGAACCCGAGAAAATAGAGTTGGAGTTGGATGATGCAAAATCTAAATCATATGAAGAAGATGAAGCAGAAGAAGAAGAACCTCATAACCCAGTATTGAGGAGATCTGTGAGGGAAAGAAGGCAACGAGAAAGGTATAGTCCACCTGATTTATGTTCCAATTTTGCTTTATCTATTACTAATGATGATCCCATAACTGTCAGGGAAGCAGTGAATTTAGAGGATAGTAAACTCTGGAAGAAGGTAATGGTTGAATAAATGGATGCCTTGGATAAGAATGAGGAATGGGATATAGTTGAGTTTCCAGGTGGAATAAAATCTGTTGGTAGAAAATGGTTGTTTAAGAAGAATTTTAATGCAGAAGGAAAAGTGGAGAAACACAAATCTCGGTAAGTAGCAAAAGGTTATTCCCAGGTAGAGGGAATTGACTTTGGTGAGATTTTTTATCATGTTTCTAAGTTAACTTCTATTAGATTTATTTGATCTATTGTTGTTGCTTTTGATATTGAAGTGGAACAGATGGATGTGAAGACAACATTCCTACATGGGGATCTGGAAGAAGAAATCTACATGAAGCAGCCAGAAGGATTTGTAGTGAAGGGAAAGAAAGAGTTGGTCTATAAGCTAAAGAAGTCACTATATGGTCTGAAGCAATCACCTAGGAAGTGGTACCAAAATTTTGACACATACATCCTTGGATTGGGATTTGTGAGAAGCAAGGTTGATCACTGTGTATATTTCAGGTTGGTAATCACTTCATTTATGCACTGTTGTATGTTGATGACATGTTGTTGGTATGAAATAACATGGATGTTATCAAGGAGGTGAAATCATAGCTATCCTCCAAATTTGACATGAAGGATCTCGGTGTTTTTAACTTCATTCTAGGAATGGAGATTAAAAGAGATCATGCAAATAGGAAACTCTGGTTGAATCAGAGAAAATATTTTGAGATGATATTGCAAAGGTTTAATATGCATGGAAGTAAACCGATCAAGGTTCATATTCCTATAGGTGTAAATTTATTTGCAGATCAATGTCCCAAGACACAGGAATAAGAAGAGGACATGTCCCATGTTCTGTATGCCAGTGCAGTTGGCAGTTTGATGTATGCAATGGTCTGTACTAGACTGGACATTGCACATGCAGTGGGATTTTTGAGTAGGTATATGTCAAAACCAGGGAAGGAGCATTGGACAACAGTAAAGAGGGTCTTCAGGTATTTGCGTGTCACTACCAATTATGGATTGTGCTACCAAGGAAGACCAGGATTGGATAGAGTGGTGTACATACATGGCTTTGTTGCTGCAGACTGGGCTGGAGATCTAGATCACAGAAGATCTACAAGTGGGTATGTGTTTAACCTATTTGGAGGAGCAATCAGTTGAATGAGAAAAATACAGGTTGTAGTTCCACTCATGCAAGAAAGGAAGCAATATGGTTATAGAGATTGTTTTCAGGTATTGGGTTAGTACAACAAGCAATGAGATTAGATTGTGACAATCAGAGTGCAATCTTCCTGGCAAAGAACCCAACTTATCATTTGAAGATAAATCATATTGATGTTCAGTATCACTTTGTGAGAAACATGGTTGAAGAAAAGAAGGTTTTGCTGGAAAAGGTTGACACTTTGAACAATGTTGCAGATTCATTAACAAAGTCTGTGAGCACAGAAAAGTTCTCCTGGTGTAGAGTAACAATGGGCATTGTTGCCCTGGATTGTTGACTATATAATCCTGTGGACCCCTAGATGCAAAG
>SNQJ01S0126470.1:0-11452 GCA_010110895.2 Picea sitchensis
ATGGATAGGTGATTCTATTTAATTCCAGGTAGGGAAAAATTATTTCTTAACAAGAAATTTACCCAATTATCCCCAGTCCTAGATAGATGCGATACCACAAGGATTCAGATGAGACCATGGTGAAACAGACTTGACAATGGGTTTAATTTCTACCTCTGATAGAACTTAGTCATTTTCTGTAAATGCCTATGCATATTAAAAGGCACATTCAACTTAAAACCTAGAAAAACCATGAGCAAGCAGACATGATATAAGAATACTAGGCCATATCTACCTTCGCAAGTAATAATTTGCTTCAGCATTACTTGGTGAAATCATGAAGATGGGTTACACTTTTGTTTGTCTTATGAGAAAAGAAACTGTATTTTCATAAGTTCTTCAACTTCCAACATACAAAAGTATTTTTTTTATTTATAATTTCACTTTATAGTAAAAACAAACTTGTGAATTTTGTTAGCTTTCCAATGACTATTTTTCAATTTTTTTTTATCATGATTTGATATGTCAATTTGACAATTGCTTAACAATATGTTCCTTAAACATGAAAGGAGTGATAATGAGTAACTTTTTTCTACAACAATGTATCTATTATTAAACTTATGTTTTTAAGAAACAAAATATACTGGAACAATCTAAAGAGACTCTATTTTATTATGACTATAATTTTGAATCTAATGGATGAATATCATAATTTCTTGAATTTTTTGAAGTTGACCAAGATGAAAACGTTGCAGATGTTAAACACATGTTTTTCTACACCTTGTATCTATCTTAATTTTTACTTAAAACTAAAATCTAAATATACCCTTTTGAAAAGAACAGTTTAAGGATTATGAATATATTTTTTTCTAAATTTTTCATTGTATACTTTTAGAGATACCGATATTTCATTTCACCGAATCATAATGTCTATTGAAAATATTATGCAGCGGTTTTTTTTTTTAAATTAAATAAAAATAGATAAAAATAAAGAAAATGAAAACAAATTATAGGAATTGAAAGTAGAAGCAATTTTGGAAATGCTGGTGTCATTTTTGAAACCAAATTCTCAGTATTTGCAGGAGTTTGCAACCTCTAAAGTTTAGGTAAGCTTGTGGAAATTCTCTGGTTTTTGTTTTCAGTCCTAATTTCATGTTTTCGACCGAAATAATCTTTCGGCTGAAACCTAGTTTTTAACGGAATATGTTAAAAATAAACATTTCGGCCGAAATATGCTTACCACAGGAAAATAATTCACCTGAAAAACATCACGAATTTCGAGGGCATCGTCAGGGCTCCGTTAAATTTAACGTGCAAATTTTCGGCCGAAAAAGTTTTCGACCCAAAAAATTCCTAGAAACATTTTTTCGGCCGAAAAATTGCTGCTAGGAATTTTTGAGACCCGATTCTCATGAAAGTGTTACCCATATTCATTATTTTACCCCAATATCAGGCCATGCCATTGGGGTTTGAAAAGAGATATTGGTATACCTTTCGGGAAACAAAATAATTTCTCGGAGGCCATGAGCAAATGGCAGGGCACACCTTCAATTTTGGCGCTTTTGAACCATCATTCTCCCTGATGGGATAGTCCTATAGCTTCTGCGATGGAACCCTATGTTACCTCTAGATGCAGATCCCCTACCTTAGCTTTGTTTCAATAAAATGTTTGAGCGAAATCTGGGGTCACAGCGAGGTTGAAACCCTCAAACCATTTGATGAAAACATCCCAACCATGGGCCAAAATGTCATCTATGGCATCGTCATGAGAGAGGAGGTGTTGCGAACCATTGGGTTCGATTATTACCATGGGTGGCATGGATACTACCACATAGAAACAAAAAAGGTCTACATAATCAGGAGGAAACCAATGCCTAAGGGTTTGGGAGGCTACCATAACAAACATTTGGAGCTTTGAGTGGGAAATTACTAGAGGACGTGCAGGATAGTAAACGATTCTGTGAAATTAATACTAAACCCAAAACACCACTACTTACCTCTTACAATAATGAATGCAAGTCTGAGTTATGCAGGACAAAGGGTGATGTGGAATTTGAGTGTGTCATTCCTATACCAGTGTGACAAGATCGTGATACGACTGGTAAGAGTAGGATTCATATTTCAAATTTAACCCAAGGTTATGTGCAGCCAAGCATATATGAAATGTAAAAATCATATAATCAAAAATAGAAATGACTAAATCATATCTTCCAAAGTGGATAAATCAAGTGTTATGATAATGGATCAACGAATGAAAAAGATAGGCTTACAAACTTTTAGGTTTATAAAAATAATATAGATGCCCTTTAGTCACAATCCCATTTGCAAAAGAAACAAAAGAAATCATAAAATGTATGATGATTAGTAAAGCCAAATTTTGTTATAATTTCATGCTTTCAGTCATGAAATTAAACAAAACAACTGATAGATTAAAGCGATGAATTCTTACACACAGCTAGGCGAACAAACCTTTTCAAAACCAAAAGGATAGAAAATTTTGTAAGGAGTAGGAGACAGCTATAGCAAAATTTATCCCTTAGCGACGACATTTTACCAAGATAAATTTTACAAGAATTATTGGTTGCCAACAGAATTGCTAAAAATGTTGTTTAGGGTCTCAAAAATGCCCTGCAAGTTAATGACCTTCAAAAACCACAAAATTTCATAGAAATTTCACTGTTTTACTGTGTTAACATCCCTTTAAATATTTCCCATTGATCCCAAATTAATATGCATGACAACCGTTGATCTGACCTTGTCATCCATCAATGATTGGCCTCATCCTTTGGGCACACACATCATTTTCCCCCAACTTTTGATGTCACTATCAACCATCAACTCAACTCCCCGACACCCGATTTTCCAACAATTCTTAAATCGGTAGTCAAAGATATTTGTTGGAAAATGAAAGAATCTTTGTTGAATATGTCGATTCCAAACCACTAGCCCATCGATGATCGACGATCCCCAATGATTGTTGAACGCTTTCCCAAATCGGGTGATTTGACCATCAACCATCTGCCACTTCCATTGGTTGATGTGGCAACTGTTGACATGGCATGACACATGGATGATGGTGCGGCATGGCACATCATCCTAAGGTGTCAACTTGGGTGACGTTTCATGACATGTCAATGTTGACGTGTCATGACACATGGATGATGACGTCCTCATCCTCTTTCCCCCATCAACCATCGACCAATTATCTTGGAAAACCCAGACACCTCACCAACTTCGACCGATGTCGAACCATCGACACATTGACCATCTACAACTTTTGTTGATTTTTTGGGATACTTGAATGAATCAGTCGATGCCTGACCACTAGCACATTGACCATCGACAATTTCTCTTGTAGAATTTCCAACACTTTGCGAAACTCCCCAATCTGACCATCGACCATCGATGGATTCTATTGTTGAACTTCACACATAGAAATTTTTTTGACCTTTCTCTGATTGATCTGAACTGTCGATCTGATCCATTTCAAAACCCCCAATTTAATCTCAGCCATTGATCCCATCAACCTTTCAAATGGTCGAATCCTTATGAAATTTTAAATTTATCACGATGAATCCCAGTCATCGATCTCGAGGGAAAAAAGATCTTGGTCGTCGATTCAACAAACTACCTGTAACTCTACATGAGACCATTAAAACTCAAAATTTGACCATTCCAGGTCAAATTTCGATATGCAAGTTCACTGCATTACTCCATTAACCATATCAAACTATCTGAAGTCATTAAAAATTGGGTTTCACTCACAAAAGTGGGGGTTTCTCTCTAAAATCTTTGTTTTTCCCCCAAATCGGTCACAGAAAAAATATGCAATAGTAAATTTCACCAATTTTCTCATGTTCGAGCGCATACAAGCTTGATGTTTTAACTATAGGCTCTAATACCATAATCTAACATACCGAGAGCTCAACTGAGAAACTGACATGCAGAAACTCATTAAATTATTAATATTCACTGCTAATTAAATTCTTGTAGCTTACCAGCCACAGATCGAAGTCATATTTGACCATTTGATTGATACTATAGTTCTAAATGCATATAACAACATATATTAAACATGAATACAACCGTTCAAGCAATCAACAAACACACAACATTCATATAAACTATTTGCATAATGGAATTTAACATAACAACGGAACATAAACACTTATATGCTGATGATTAACCGATTAGATGCAAATGATGGATGAAACTCCAAGCCATAGTCACTGCTGATCATTTTCTCCCATTAGCAAGCCACCCCCGAGCTGAGGCTATGAGTCCACAAGGATATCTGACCCACTATATATCCACTCTCCACACAGAGAAACCCCACACCCATATTCTAGTCTCACAACATTTACAAAACCTCCAAATCTCTCTTTTCCCCACAACCTGCACTACCCCAGGAATGTACGCCCTTCATTTCTCACACTCCCTCGGGTTGTACCATTAGTTTATCAGGGCCACTAGTGCATTTGGTTTTCTAGGAATCACTCAGTTCGGAACTCTATGAACTCTCAGTTGTTTCATATTTTCTCACAACAACCTTCACAAGGCTCTAATATATTTCCTTAACAAGAAATCGCACCACAGGCTTATAGCCTAATTTACTGGCACACATGCCTCTATCTCAACATAAAAAAAAAACCAAATAATGGTTTCCTTCAAGTATACAATGGTCGGTCCTCTTCCCAGTCCCCTTTTCTTATTTTCTTCCCAAAATCTATATGTAAAANGGAACTCTATGAACTCTCAGTTGTTTCATATTTTCTCACAACAACCTTCACAAGGCTCTAATATATTTCCTTAACAAGAAATCGCACCACAGGCTTATAGCCTAATTTACTGGCACACATGCCTCTATCTCAACATAAAAAAACAACCAAATAATGGTTTCCTTCAAGTATACAATGGTCGGTCCTCTTCCCAGTCCCCTTTTCTTATTTTCTTCCCAAAATCTATATGTAAAAATCTTCCCCTCTTTTGCATATGAATTCCCACTTCTTCCTTGCTTTCTTTTCTCACACTCTTCTCAAGGGTGATTTCACATTAGCCCATTCTCTCCAATAACTATGGTAAGTGAACACTCACACCCAGGCTCTTACATGAGTTTGATTATTGGCCTCCCACACACTCAATCAACAAATAGAAGGTTATACATAAATACAATAATTTATGGAATGTGGGTTGGATTAATGCCCATGAATAATCCCCCCTTGGACCCCTCTCTCTTGTGGAATCATAGTCCCCCATCGTTCTTCATATCTTTCATATTGCAAACAATGATTATTATTTTTATTGATTATTCCATTGTTCATAATATGAAATTCATCCCCCATCCTTATTAAATCAATACAGGATCTTCGCCCAAACATATCGACTCACTATCCTAATTCACATTTATACAATTACATTATAATTCACGGGGATTAGAACTAGGGATGTTACAACTACTACATAACGTGAAGTATTGGCCATGGTATATGCATTACATAAGTTCAAACATTACTTGTTAGGCTCACATTTTAAGATGTATACAAGTCATTCTTTACTTAGATACTTGGTCAATAAGCCAATGCTTAGGGGGGGGGGGTTGGGAATATGTTGATGGTTGTAACTATTCCAGGAGTATGACTTTGAAGTAATTGTGAAGCTAGGAAAGTTGAACTCGAGACCTGATCATTTGTCTCACTTACTATTCGAGGAAGATGTAGTCAACTTGGAAGACCATTTACCAGACACACACTTATTTGTAGTACAGATGGTTGATGACTATTTCGTAGATATAGTCCAGTTTTTTWGTACAAGAGTATCCCCACTTGAGTTTACGKTTGCGCAGAAGAAGTAGTTAGTAGTGAAATTATAAGGCTATCATTTGATAGTAGGAAATTTGAACAAATTAAGCATAAACGRTATTTTGCGATGATGTGTATTAGAGCATGAACGACATATGATATTTTCAAATGCACATGAATGGGTTGCARGAGGTCACTATGCAGGGAAGGAAACAACTCAAAATATTTTGTGCATAGGACTATAGTGGCCTACCCTTCACAAATATGCTAAGGAATTCTTTGAGACTTGTGATGTTTGTYAGAGACTAGAGAAGCCTTCTAGGAGAGATGAGATGGCATTAGTACCACAAGTAATGTTACAASCCTTTGATAAATGGGTAGTTGACTTTGTTGGACCGATTAGTCCACCAGGGAAGAGATTAGGATCSAGATACATTATTACTACAACAAATTACTTAACCAAATGGAACGAGGAAAAACTAGTCATAGATTGAAGCACRAAGACRGTTGCACGTTTTTTGTCTGAAAATGTGGTTACAATATTTGGATGCCCAATAATTCTTATGAGAGRTCAGGGAACTCATTTGTTGAATATGATGATTTCATATTTGACATAATATTTTCAGATTCACCATCAAAAGAGCACACCGTAGCATCCWTAGGAAAATGGAACAATAGAAGCATTCAATAAGATCCTAGAACACACATTGACAGAGGTATGCAATGTAAGCCGAGACGACTGAGACTAGGACTAAGAGTAAAAAGTTGGAAGGACATATCCCATTTAGAATAGTYTATGGCCAAGAATTTTTTATACCTATGGAATTCATAGTACCAATCCTACACATTATTGCACTGACAGAACTTACAGATTTTGGCGTAGTGGAGAAGAGACTGAAAGAGCTAGTAGAACTAGAAGACTATTTTGGTGCAGGTTTCCATCAACAAGTGCATAAAGCGTGAAAAAAAGCATGGCATGATAGGCACATTAAAGAGAATAAGTTCCAAGCAGGAGACTTAGTGTTACTCTATGATAGCTAGTTTTTGCAGCACCTTGGGAAGCTCCAAATTCACTAGTTGGGCCCATATGTGATCAAGTTCATGACAAACATCGGTGTTGTATAGTTGGAGAAACTAAATGGAGATATTTTGGAAGGACTAGTATAGGGGGTCTATAGTAACATTCCAAAATTATTTACGGAGGTAGATGCCCCTTTATAAGAACAAGTCACGAAGATCAGTGAAGCCATTCAAGGATTTCGTGCAAAGATTAATGATTTGGAAGCATGCCAGACATCGAGTACGCCACAGGAAGAAAGAGAGCAGAGAGAGAAGATAGTTGTGATGAAAGTAAAAAGAATCAAGAACGTGGATGAATAATTTGAAAATATTTACAAAGAAAGCACACACGTATCGAATATGCTAGTGGAGAATGCATACCTAAAAGAATTAGATCAGAAGATACATAATGCACAAGAGAAGGCACAAAAGATTAAAGACAAGTTGAATAATCTACCAACAAAGGAAAATGTGGTTTCTTTAGTGGAGAATAGGCAAGTAAACTAGGAGATAAATCAAATTAGGGTTGAGTAGCAAATTCTAGCGCAAAATTTAGATCCACTACAAGAAGAAGAGTTCAAGGTAACAGGAGAAATCACAACAGTACAAGGCAAGCTGGAGTAAGTAGTAAAAGAGAGCGAAGAGAAGCTATATAAACCTATCACCACGTAGGATGAATAACAAATATCAACGTGAGAACTAGAATCAAGGGAAAACATAACAACTTCCAAGGGGACTTTTGAGAAGTTCACTAAGACGTTGAAGGAAACACAATAAAAGAATTCAGTGGCTCGGGATGAGCCACATGTGAGTGTTGGGGGCCTGTTGGAGCAATATATTTTGGGTAAGTTTTGGAAATCACATAGGAGAAAGTTGTGGGACAAGATAGATAAGGAACAACATGCGAGAAATAAAGGAATATAGTTAGTGAATTTTCAACGGTCAGCGCACGCGAAAGGAGAAAGTTTGTTAGGAGTAGTTGGATATTTTTTCCACTTTGTAATGGGATAAGACCTAATGTAAAAGTATAAATATGTAAGGGTTTTTTTGGGTAGACGTTGTTCATCATTAAATAATGGTTGGTCTTGGATAAATTATGAGTATGTATGAGTCGAGTTCTATAGGGAGTGACTGAAGAGTTAAGTGTGCACTATATGCACGGACGGTAAGTCATGGTGGGTTATAACGAAGATATATGTATGAGTGCAGTGTGCACCTTTTGTAAGACAATGCTGAAAGATAATATAAGAAGCCTATCATTTTGGACCTAGCCTAGTTTGGGGTGAATCATGTTAATTATTGGGGTGAATCATGTTAATTCTCTATGTTATGATGTATGTTGTGTTTATTTTCTATTTATGGAAGACATGTATGAATGGTTAATATGAACATGTTAGATGCTCTGATGATTCCACGCATAGGATGAATGATATAATGAATAAATGAATGTTAAGTGTATTAGTTATGATGAATGCTTCATGTTCCCCCATGACTATGGAAACATGTTTCCTCCAGTCTCTGTAGGTACCTCGGGTGAGACTTCCCCTGCTTGCGGGTGATGCCGAAAGGGCTGGTGTATTTAGGGTTTTGTTGGTGAATTAATGTTGAACTTCGGGTCTTCCCACTGCATGCCAACATGTATATTGAAACTATAGTCCAAAAAATAACAAAAAATATGAACAATAAATATAAGTTTAGTCTAATTATGTCTATCATATTGATAAATAAAAGGAGGTGTGGCTACAACTCTCAGTCCTCTAATATTGGGAAAAATTAAAGCGAGCGTGAAAATCATGAGAAAATTAAACTAAAGAAGGATGGTAATATACCACAGGAACCCGGGGTTGAGAGTAGTCTATCCCAGAGAAGTCTAGACCATCGACCTTATCATACGACTAATTAATCTTATGATCCACAAGCTTTTCCTAGAGTTGCACATCGTCTAACTAGAGGAGGATTTCCTGATGGGATTCATGCATTTCCATCAAAACTTTTCCCATTAACATTTTCAAATTCCAATAGAGACCAATAATTCATAAGTATTTGGATTTCCTTTTCCACATAGAGCCAGGATCAATAACCCATGGATGAATGTTATCTGTGACCTCCTCATAATAGATGAAATTCTTGAGAACCCAGACATGAGCTTCTGCAAGGTCGATTTATACTTGAATTTTAGGTGGATTGTGCACATGATAGTTAATAATCAAACCTTCCACCTTGAAGAATACTCTAGAACCTAAATTTCTATGATGAACACGTCTAAAGCAGTGATGGGGACCTTCTTGAGCTATAAGAAAAAAAATAAAATGGTGGAAGAAGAGGATATTGAACGAGGGAAAGGGAATAGGGTATGAAAAGGTTGTGACTAAGGAAATGCATAGTGGAACAAGAGAATGGGGAGAAAATAACCTAAGGTGCAACCAAGAAGGAGGTTGATGTATCCCATCAAGACACACGGTGGAAGGAAACATTTAGAGGGTTCCCATGAACTTGGTTCAATTTTCCAATATCGGAAATAAGTTAGTCTAGAACACACGAAGCCCGGGGAGGACAAGTGAGATAATTAACTTGTAGAGAAAGGATGTTTACAATCGAGAGAATGAAATGGAGTGAGATAGAATGATGAGATATAATTATGGGAGTTCCAAGTGTTTAGTAGTGACTACAGAGGGAACATGTGGCTACTCACCTTGAGGATTGTTCCTGTTGGCCCTCGACCAAGTTTTTGAGGAAACATTGGTCAAGTTTGAACACCTTTTTGGACTTTGACATGTTGTTCGAACATGGAGCACCCGGAAGAGTCAGGATCACAGGATCTCACTTGATATTTGGACCCAACATGGGGTTCTTAGGGTTTTGTAATGGGTTATGGGATGTCAGCCCATGGGTTTACCCATGATTAGGCCCTTTTGTAAATGTAAAAGTATAAATAAGAAATAATGTAATGTAGTGAGGGGAGTTTGTTGGTTACTATTATATTTTGTCTGAGTTCATGATAAGTGACCAAGGGTTCATGTATGTTCAGGTTTACAAAAAATCCTCTAAAAATATCGCCCCCCCTAGTAAACCAGAAGGCAAAACAACACACAGAATGCGTTGCACAGTCTCACCCGAGATAAATTTAATGGGTGGCTATAATACTCAGGTGTTTACAGCCTAGGATTGAGTGTAAGATATGAGAACTGGATATTGGACCATTACTGTAACTAGTAATCACAATGTACTGTTATTGGCAAATAAGCAAGAAATATAACATCCCATTCATTAATCATAACAATAAAAAATGAAGACAATAAAGAGATGCATGCATTCATCACATAACACAGATGTTACCATTGTTCACCCCCTCCTGGGCTACGTCCACAAAGATTTGTTTCCCAACTCTTTTATTATAGTATTTCTTCATCTACAACGTCGTGTGCTTTACAATCCCTCACAATTGGATAAGATATATATGAGGCAGAATATATCGCACTAGGCTCCCTAGCTTGTGATATAACCCTCAAGATATACCCTCCTTCATCCTCTCTAGCTCAACAACTTATAAAAAATAGATCAGACAACAAAATATCACATAGCGGTTCGCTAAAACAACTCTTTCTACCATAACAACTTATCTCTATCAAATTCTGACCCTTACAAAACAACCCCACTCCTCTATGATACCTAAGTATCTATATTTATATGTTTTTATGGATCTTCATCCTTTACAATGCATTACGAAAACCCTAACCCTACTATCGTTAGGTATTCCTTGCATGCGTGCGTGTTGTGCTTCCTTGTAGATGTCGCTTTCCTTGTGCACGATTTACTTCCCCAAAATCATCTTTCTTTCCTCTTTGGTTTTCTTCCAACAAGCCCCCAACACTGACATGTGGCTCATCCTGAGCCACCTAACATAATTCTTCGATCTCCATGGAGACCTTATGAAACTTTTCCTTCAGCTCTGTTTCCTGTGTATGTGCCTGTGCAGTCTTCTCCTTGAGTGTGTGCACTATGTGAACTGCAACTTCGTCACTGATCAATTCCGCACACTCTGCCTAGGTCTGTGCTATATGTGTCTTGTCTTCCTCTTCTTATGACAGGACTTTTTCTACCCATTCTTGAAATGGTTCCATTTCATCTTGACGCTCCTTCTTGTGGGTCTGTGCAATGGTGAGTTCTACTTGCAGCTTCTTCATGTCCTGCGTCCCTTTGACCCTCTCTGTGATGGGCATTGTCTTCTGCCTCTTCTTGAGGTATTGGATAGCTATGATTATCCTTTATTCCTCCTTGTCTCACTTTTGGATCCTATGGTTCTCCTCTAGCTTTGTCCAAGGTTGTGTTGCATTCTCGAACAAATCAGCAGTTGTGCTAATCCGTCGCTTTATCTCTTGTAGTTGTTCTATTGCTTCCTACTTCATTTTCTCCTTCACTACTTGTGGAGTAGCAGGTGTGAGATTCTCTCTAAGACTCTCGATCTCCTTCCGATATTGGTCAATTGCCTGCGCAATCTGATCAATCTTTTTTGTTGTTGTGATTTCATCCATTTGCGCTATCTTCATAATCTTCTCATATGTTCCTACAAATTTCTTCTCCAATCCATTCCTACGCTCTTTTTCCTCTTGGTTCTC
>SNQJ01S0126470.1:19903-37799 GCA_010110895.2 Picea sitchensis
TTGCATTTGTCACTTGGAAAATGCCAGAAGGAGATACCTTCCCAGAGATTGAACCTTCGAAGCTGTTGGCCACGAGGTTCTCAACATTATGGTATACGAATGACATGTCAAAGCAATGGTAGTCGAAAACAGTTTTCCATGCCTACTATCAACAACTGAAGGTTTCCATTGAGTCGTTCCCGTGCATGACACTGTGCACATTTCACCAGTATAGACCACTAGCTAAGTTCTGTGCAGATCCATATTTTATTTATATCACTGCGCACAGGGATGAGAGCAAGGAAGAGTTACAGTCTTACTATAAGATGACAGAAGAAGACATGGAGCAGATCACGAAGGAGTGGCTGGAGGAGTTCTGTGTAGCGGTTTATGATGTCGAACTCTATGACCCTGACATCATAGGAATCCCCTTGGTCACCTAGTTCGAGCATGTAGGATAGTCAAGTGAGAAGAAGAAAAATAAAAAGGAGGAATTTCAAAACATAGATACTGATGAGGAGGACAATGCCTTGGAGTAAAATGGACCTGGCTCGCCCGCAGGAGGAGGAGGAGACAAAGTAAATAAAGAACTAGGAGGGGAAGAAGGAGAAAAACAAGGAGAAGGTGAAGCTACATTGCCGAAGGATCCCCCTACCGAGACAAAAACACTGAAGAAGAGGAAGGTTTCTCCGTAGAAACCTTCAGCAAGAAAGAAGACCCGTGCCAGTAAAGCCCAACTAGAGGCTATTCTCATAGAGGATGATATTGGTCTAGCCCGTAGAGTGATCGAGGATGCGTTTGAAGATATCTTGCAGAGATATGAAGCAAAGCAGGAAGAGCTGTATGTAAAGGTCGAGAAGGAGCTAAAGGAGATACAACGAGCTATCCAAGTTATCCGTACAGTACCTACTGCGCCTTCCTCATCAGAGATAGCAGAGTTGGGGGATGAACCAACCCAACTTCGAAGACCTGCATATGCAACATAGGCTCAACTTTAGCGAGTCCAAGAAGAGAAGGAGAAGGTTATAGAAGCCCTAAATAAAGAGAAAGAGGAAGTCTTAGAGAAACTATGAGTTGCACGGTACTGCGCAACTACTTATGAAAATGAAAAGGATGATTTTCAAGCGATGCTCGAGGAGGACAAAGTGAAGATACAAAGGGAAAAGGACCAGTTGCTCGCAGAGAAGACTGCAGTCAAAGAGGTGGTGAGAAAAGCACTTCACTCCATGTCAGGCTTGGCATAGGAGGAACATGAATCAGTTGAGGATCAAGTGGTGAAGCTCGCTGAGGCCATCCAGTAGCTTCAAGCGAGGATAATGGAGTTGGAGATTCAAGAAATACCAAGCACTCCACAGGAAGTGCACAACCAGAGGGAGGAAGCTGTTAAGAGCACAATGGGAAGGATCAGAGCTCTCGTCTCAGAATGCAAACAGTTGAACAACATAAGTGTGTAGACTTATGAATGCCTTGCAGAAGATCCAGAGCCGAGGAAACTCGAAGCACAGCTACAGGAGGCACAACATCACGCATTGACAGTTCAATAACAAATGAAGTTACTCACTACAGTCGAGAGAATGAAGCGATCACAAGAAAAATGCATAGTCCAACAATAGATTAATGCCATCCAGGACAGAGTAATGGAAGTCACACAAACGCTACAACTGGTGCAGGAGGAAACCTGCGTAGTGTTTGAAGAGATCTCACAACTCGACCAAGTGGTTGCGACAGTGGAACAACACCTGGAAGGGCCTGTTACAGAGAAAATGATCCAGGAGTTTACTGGGCAGGAATCTCAGGTGAAGCAACAAGTCGAGGCATCTTGAGCTAAGATTGAGGCCTTCAAAGGAGCGTTGCCTAGATATGAGTGACTCGGGATGCATCACAGGTGAGTGTTGGGGGGCTGTTAGCCCTCGACCAAGTTTTTGAGGAAACATTGGTTAGGTTTGATCACCTTTTTGGACTTCGGTAGGCTGGTTGAGGATGGAGTGCCCAGGTGGAGCAGAGATCGCGGGATCTCACTTGATTTGTGGACCCAACATGGGGTTCTTAGGGTTTTGTAATGGGTTATGGGATGTCGCCCCATGGGTTTACCCATGATTAGGCATTTTTCTAAATGTAAAAGTATAAATAAGAAAGAATGTAATGTAGTGATGGGCGTGTAATTAGCTAAGTGCAAGGCTAAGTGCAAGTATTTTTGGGTTTCTTAGTGCAACAGACTATGTATGAAAGGCTCTGTGCTTAATAGGGGAGTTGGCTGTGTTCCTTGACCTGATTTTGGGAAGGTAGTTCTGGTGCTTAGTGCGCAGATCACCTGTCTGGTGTGAATATTGGCTCTATGGCTTAGTGCACAGGAGTAGAAGAATGGAAGATATTGGAGACTAATAAAGAAGAAGAAGTCATTGGTGGACGTAGCCCGACACTGGGGTGAACCACATATATCATGTGTCAATGGTTTTCTTTTTGCTATGATGTTTATGCTGTGAATCTCCTTAGTGCATTGATTGTTATGTATGATATATAGATCTATGAATGCTTAGTGCTTTAGTTATGTTGAATGTGTTAGATCTAACTTATGATGCTAAGTGCGATGTGTATTTTTTCATAGTTACTACGCTGATCTATCCTTATGGATTGTTCTACGATGTGAATAAAGTTGATACACTGATGCATGTGGTTCTTAAGTCCTATGCGAAGTAATTGTAATCACCGATCTATGTCCCAGCTTGGTTATAGACACATGAGTCCCGTAACTCCCCCTGCCTCTACCTCGGGTGAGACTTCGCCTGCTTCGCAAGTGTTGCCGAAAGGGATGGTAGTTATGGTTTTGTTGGTGCGTTGTTGAAGCATTGAACCCTGGGTCTTACCCTATGCCAATAGGTCCCCTCATTGGATATCGTCCCTGGCACTCGATCTGAGGGAATAATGAATTTGAAGTTGATCAGTCTTTGCATGATCTAATTTTAGGTAGTATTTGGATTTGCACAAATCACCTTGGTAACTAAAAATGGTTGGTTTTATTTTGTTTTCACATCTAGTGAATCTCAAGTACTAAGTTCAAAAAATACTAATGTGTAATTTGTTTATGTCACATTCTTCATAATTCCATACAATTGAAAATTCTTTTCATATTTTCTCTAAATTCACTATTATTTTCATTTTCAATCGGTATCCCATATTTTGTAAATTAAAAATAATGCAAGAAATACACACATAAAAATTTTAATAAAAAAAATTAGTTTATTATTATTATTATTATTATATATTTATCTTTAACTAACATTACTTAAAAATCTAATTAATAATTACTTTTAAATTAAATTATTTTATTATTATAAAAAATTTAAATTTACAAAATAATCTTTTACCAATGAAAAAGTATAACAATCCATAATCTAACTTACCTAGGTAAAAACAAAATTCAAAAATTATAATAAATGAGTAATTTAAAATATGCACTCATTTAAGGATTGAGTCCTTCTATTTATCCTAAAATATTTTCACTATCTCTTTAATTTATCACTTCATTTATTCATTAATTCATTGTATATCAAATAAATCATTTTATTTATTAAATTAATTTATTCATTTTATATAACTTCTCACTTAAAATTAATATTTTTTTTTAATATAAAATAACAAACTTTAATTTTCAATCATAAAACTTTCCATTTTAATGATTCTATATTTTATTAATAATTTTAATATTTTATTAATAATTTTAATATATGTTTTAAAATTTTAATAAAATATTTTTGAAGATTAAATATTTTATTGTACCAAACATTTACCACCTATTTTGAATTGTAACTTCTTCCTCTATCCCATAGTACCCTTACAAAAGCTGATTTATTAAAAAAATCTACATTATTCCTCAAATCCTAATAAACTTTATGCTTATTATAGATAACAAGCATAATTGCACTTGCATTTACATTATTTATAATATTTTAATTACCAAACATTTACCACCTATGTCGAGATGTAACTTCTTCTTCTATCCAACATTACCCTTACACATGCTGATTTATTAAAAAAATCTACATTATTCCTCAAGTCCTCATAAATTTTGTACTTATTTATTCTAGAGAACAATAATAATTGCACTTGCATTTACATTAATGACAAGCGAGATTTAGTCAAGCAAAGTTTTGAGGAATGGTTGAAAAGTACAAGCGAAATTTAATGGATTGTCTATTCTTGTGAAATGTTGTTTAATAGCAATTTTGTATCATAAGGGTACGGTACGGTAGATAGATAGTAGGTATTATCCACTATTAAGTTAATGATTGGTGGAAGTCCCGTGAGATAGCGCGGTTGGTAATGACAAGTACCTTTCTCCAAGTGTTGGGAGGAGGCCTTGAGGTCAAATCCGGCTGGGTCTTCGGGACGAATTGTAATGGCTGCTTGTGATGTAAATGATTTATATCTCTAATATAAATCGAGTTAATTTCTCGTTGGAAAAAAGTTAATGATTGGTTTAGTATTTGGTGTATTTTATTCATTTTAGATAAATATAATACATCAAGCACTAAGTTGATCATTGGTTTAATATATAGTGGATAATATTGATTGTAGATAGATATGTATGTATACTTAAAAACACATTTTTTATATTTATCATTATAAAATGTATATTTATATTTAATGAGAAAAAAATCTTTTCAATATGATAAAACATTTATTAAATGTTTGATAAATACATATGATAAAACATTTATTAAATGTTTGATAAATACATATTTTCTTAGTTCAATATGATAAAGCATTTATTAAATGTTTGAAACATTATTATTGTAATAATTTTCTTTGATAAAACATTTATTAAATGTTTGAAACATTATTATTGTAATAATTTTCTTTGATAAAACATTTATTAAATGTTTGAAACATTATTATTGTAATAATTTTCTATGATAAAACATTTATTAAATGTTTGAAACATTATTATTGTAATAATTTTCTATTTGAAAAACAAATTACTTCTCATTTATATTTCAATATGATATAATTAATTTGTGTAAATGAAAAGGACACGGCATTTGTCATTGTTATAATATGTTTCAATATGTTATAATTAATTTGTGTAAATGAAAAGGACATCGCATTTGTCGTTGTTATACTTATGGTTTAAAAATAAAATAGTTGCACCTTTTCTTATCATTGGTTATAATTTATATTTCAATATGATATGAATAATTCTTGTGAATGAAAAGGACATGACATTATAGATTTAAAAAGAAAAAAGTTGGACTTTTTCAAATTATTGCTTGTTATTATTATGGTTTAAAAAGAAAAAGATATAACTTTTATTTTTTATTTTTGTTATGATTGGGTTATATCATCTATATAATATAAAAAAAAATATTATTAAAATTGTTTTTAAAAATTATGTATTTTTGAGATTTTATTTTCACTAAATAGTATTTTTTCAAATTATTGCTTGTTATTGATGATGATGATTAACGTCCACTAAGATTGAATTAGTCTATGAAATTATTTCATCAGGGAATGATTGTCACTATTGACCAAAGGTATTATTGCGTACCTGATCCTAGCTCTAAGTTTGGGGTGAACATTCTGTTCGTGAGTGAAAATAGTGCATCATTAAAAAGTATCAGCGTTGGTTTAAAGACTCATCATTAATGGGTACCTTCTCCTTCCCCACATCCATTAATTATGGAAAATATTCTCATTCCCCACACCCATTAATTGTGGAAAATATTCTCATTCCCCATTTTCATTTTGATTAAATTCGTTTTGAAGGGATATGAAGCATAAATCATCGTGGGTACTAAAATGAATTTCTTATTACTAAAAATTTGTATTTCAGGTGCGAAGCCGCTTGTCCGTGCTATCAAAATCCGATCCGCCCCGGCAGGAGGGCCTCAGATATCGAGGGGGAGAAAAGAATGGGATTTTCTCCCCTTTCCAATATAATAAATAGGGGTTGAAGTTCAGACTGCTCACAGTAGTAGTACCGATAGAGAAGATCATGAAAGGGGCAATAAGAGCGGTACCCGAATCCATTTATGATCTCGAGTTTCCAGACACATCGCACAGAATTTAAGAGGGTAAGTGACTACTTGTGATTCTTTAGAATTTTGTTTCTGTGCTCGAAAGGCATTAAGAGAAGCTTTCCAAGATCACCACACTTTTGTTGAGTTAAGAGGTTAGGAAGGTTGATAGTGTGATAAATATTTTGAAAATGAGATCTAATATGGGTATAGGCTGGACAATCTAAGAGAAAATTCTTTTCATCTTCAACCTTCTTAGTGTCACAAAGGTGACACACTCTTTCATCCCATGGCGTTTTAGGAATTGACCAACGCCCAGTTTCACTATGGAGCTCGTGAGAATTTGTTCTTATCTTAGCAATGCTTATTTTTTTCTTTACACTTGATAGATAATTTTGATATTCTAGATTAGGGTTGATTACATCTTTATAATACCTTAATTTTCTTTTTTCCTCTAACTCTTTATCACACCAAATTTTTTCCTTAAATTTTGATTTGACGTTTTTTTTAATAGTATCTTTATTATGAAAAATGGTTTCTTCCATGATTCCCCAATAGTTTAGCCAAGCCCGGGCATTTTTATGCCATCCTCGCTTGCGTTGATGGTGGTTATCACTTGATTTTGAAGCAATTTTAGGTAGCCTCTTATCTTCCATGTTGTTTAACTTATTCTTATACATTAGGTATCTAGTCATAGCCATGCTCTCAATGGGGGAGAGGCTGATTTCTAAGAGGAGGATGGGAGATGAGATAAAGCGTATTTCCTTTAATTTTGAGATTATAGGTTATACAATTCTTTTATAACTTATAGTCTCAAAATTAAACCATATAACCTATTATTATGGTTTAAAAAGGAAAAAAAGTACTACTTTTTATCTTAGTTATGATTTTTTTATATCATCTATATGATATAAAAATATTATGATTTGTTTATATCATCTATATGATATAGAAAAATATTATTAAAAATATTTGTAAAAATTATATAATTTTGAGATTTTATTTTCAATAAATAAATAGTAATTTTAATTTTTTTTAATCAGTTAAAGGTTTTTTCACACCTAAAAATATAGGTAGATTAAGTTGACTTTGTTTTGTTTAGTAAAAATATTATAAAATAATAAACTAAATAATTTAAGTTATGATAAAGTTTGTTTATAAATTTAATAAGATGAATTTAATAAGTATAATCTTTTCTTTCAAATAAAAATAATTTTATGTCAATTAATTTTCAAACCTAGTAGTTTATTTAAATTTATTTATTAATACAAAAATTCAAATGAAGATAAATCTCTTAATATAAAAATTTCAAATTAAAATATAAATATTAGAAAAAAAATTATACAAAATTTTAAATTTAAAATAAATTTATGTTTTTTAAAATATAATTCATTTACACATAATATTAATTTTTTTTGTTTGCTAGTTTGTCTGTGACCTGCAGAAGTAGCCTATGGCTTGGGCATCTAAGACGTCAAAATCACTCGGGGATCACACCCAACCTAAGCCACACCAACCCTTAACATGGATGGATTTTTTGTCCCCGCAGGTTTCAAATTGGTGACTTAAGATCACAGAGTGCCTTAACAACACACTCTGTCACCGACTATCCTACACTTCGGGGACCATTTAAAAAAAACAATTAAAATGTAATGTCATATACAAAAATATTTTCTCACATACTTATTTTCTTTGTTATATTAAAACAAAAGAGTAGAGTATTACATACCAAACAATACCTCAAACACACTCTTGAATTAATGGAAAGATGCATATAAATACAACATGATTCAATCTTCATGGTTTAGAAAATATATCAACCTCACACCATTTTAGGACTCTTGGTTGGAGAGAATTTCTCTCACAACTATCTAGATCTAACCAAACACTCTACTTAGATAACCAATAATAATCACATCCAAATACATGAGCACACATAATACAAGTAGTTATTATATATTCTAAAACACCCCCTTAATGAATACTTGTAATAAACACATGTTCCACCATCATTTGATTTCAATTGTTGCTACAAGACTTCCACATGCATTGTTATCTTCATTGTTGGAAGAAGACTTCCACTACTTCTCATCAATTAGGATTTATTTACTATGGGGTTCTTCTTCAAACTTTCTTTCGAACTTGCTTCTTCTTTAATTTTGTACCTGCAGAAAACTGATCACTGCAAACAACTGACCATTGATGTCCATATAAAAAACAATCCATCTACTAGAATACATGGGTCATCAGCCGCTGTAACCACTAGTCCTCTAGGAATGATTTTCATCTACATGGTTCATCAATGTTAAACACCGCCTTAATCATAACTTGGTCCATCACATTATGAGATAAATCCATCTCACATTTCCCCCCTAAATCGAAGACTCAATTTCCACGACTCCACATCCTCTCTAAGCATAAAAGGATAGCTATGTGTGAATCTGCACCACAACACATATGCCTAAATAACAGGGCTTAAAAAAAACATGGGGAACTAACTTTCCTATGATGAGGAAATACAACTTGTACCAAAAAACTCAGGTACAAAAAAACACATACAGATTGTAATAAATCCAAATCCCATTTACATTTTTTCATTATTGGCCAAGGCACACATAATCACTTGATACCATTAAGGGAGCTTCACACATATTGAATGACATAAATATGCACACCTTCAAACAAAATTGTACACAACTTGAATGAAATAATTGTGGAATGGGTGCATACACCTCACTTCACTATAACACCTGCTTCACACATATTGAATGACATAAATATGCACACCTTCAAACAAAATTGTACACAACTTGAATGAAATAATTGTGGAATGGGTGCATACACCTCACTTCACTATAACACAATCTTCCACCTCGTGTCTCTTCGAGCAGTCAATAGCAAAGAGAATGTTCTCGATACCAAGATAAAATGGAGAGTAGAGAGAAAAATAATTGAGAACAATAATAAATAACCATGGAATGGGCGCATACACTCACTTCACTATAACACTCCATGCAATAAGTAAATGCCTATATATAACAACAAACCAGCGGAGGTACCTGTCAAAAATCATTAACTGTAACTGATATCAATGGCGAATTTGTGTGCCTACTCCACTCTTAGGTCTCTTTCGATAGCTGACAATAGCAAAGAGAATGTTCTGATACCAAGATAAAATGGGAGAATAGAGAAAAATAATTGAGAACACACAAAGTTCTATTGAATTAATGAATACTTGTACAATGGTTTGTGACTCATTATATCGATATCACTGGTTGTTATTGGATCTAAATTATTCCAAAGATAAATAGAGAGGTTGAGAGAATATATCAACCAGACACCAAACTAGGATCTCACAAATCTAACTCTCAAACAACCTCTGAAGAATAGGATCACACAACTCACGTAGAGATTGATTATCAATACATTAGAAAGCATATTAGATAAGTAGGAATTATATATTCCAAGACTCTCCCTTAATGACTAATTATCTAAATATCTATGTGGTACTATCTTCATCATTGTCGAGGCTTCAATCTTTTGAACTTTCTTTTTCTTCCTCTTGTACATGCATTTGATTAACCAGCGGAGGTCCCTTTCAAAAATCATTAACCGTAACTGATATCAATGGCGAATTTTCATGCCTTCTACACTCGCAGGTCTCTTCCCACAACTAACAATAGCAGAGAGAATGATCAATTACCAAGATGTGGCTCCTCTCTACACAGATCTGCAGGTTTTTGTCTCATACAGTTCCCCGCTAAAGATACATTGCTTCCTCTCTTGCACGTTGGTGGCTCAATCCATTTTCGAGCGACTCCTCCAAGATATTTGTGGCACTAGTATAACAACACACTGCCATGGACCATATAACACAGAGTTATGAACAAAATTCATGGGTTACAGTCGAATCCGTAGCCCTACATTCACCCTCACAGTAATTATTCTTGGATTAAGAAAGAATCTCTTCTAGCACAAGAGTGATAAATTGTGAAGCAAGAAATGCAAAGAGAAAAGAATAGAACATAAAACAATATATTAGAATATATGAAGAAGAGTTAATGAAGAAGTAAGTACTATGCAAAGGGAAATAGCTGAGCTAAATAGGCTCAAGCAAATCATGAATAAAAAGTACAGCTGGCTAGGACAGCTGGCAGTGTACAGATAACCTGTTGAGGTTACATTATATTTAACACTCCCTCTTAAACTCAACAATTACAAACATTAGCACTGATTATGCCTAAGTGTTGTCTCTGAAAATCAAAAACTGATTTTCCCAGTGGATTTTTAAAGATATCAGCAAGCTGATCTCGAGAACCACATAATTGTAGTACAATATCACCATTATTGACTAGCTCGCGTATGAAATAAAAACGAGTGTCAATGTGTTTGCTTTTCTTGTGAAACACATGATTTTTGGATAAAGCAATTGCTGAAGTATTGTCACAGAAAATATGAGTTGGATCCTTTTCTGTATGTGACATATCTTTCAATATTCTTCTCAGCCACACAGCTTGACAGGAAGCTGAGGTAGCAACGACATACTCTGCCTCTGCAGAAGATATTGGCAATCTATATACCTCCTCGCCTAAGATATTGAAACAATTATTTCTATCTATGAGATTAGGTTCGTGTCTTTGAAAACATGTCTGCATGTGCTTTTTCCGGCTATCTAGGCTTACCACAGAAAAATCATTGTTTGTGTAACCATAAAGTTGATTACTATAAGATTTAGTGTACCATAAGCCTAAATTGAGAGTTCCCGCAACATATCCTAATTGCTTCATCATTTTCCAATGAGAATCTTTGGGATTCTGGGCGACATGGAAACAAGGGTCAATATGATAGATAATGTCGTGCCTAAGGTCAGAAGATACAAACAAACTCCACACTAAACTTTTGTAGAGAGTATCCACCTGTAGGACCTTCATCTTTCTTGCTCAATTTTGTGCCTCCATAGTGGTATGGGGTTTCTCACGGATTGCATTCTTCCATGTAAATCTTTGAGGATGTTCCTTTACATACTTCTTGTCGACGTAATAAAAAATGCCTTTAACATTGATGAACCTCAATCCTCTAAAAATATTTCATTATGCCAAGATCCGTCATCTCAAATTGGGACAATGGTATGTTTAAAATTTGTTAACTCAAGATTTTCCTCAGATAGACTATATCATCAACATATAAACATACAATCAAAATTTTTACCATGCGTTGATTTGTTTTGGTATAAAGAGTTGGCTCATTTTGATTTCTACTGAAACCACTTTTGACTTATTAAGTGTCAATTCTATTGTACCAAGCTCTTTGATCTTTCTTTAAGCCATACAAGGCTTTCTTCAACCCATATACTTTGTTGGTGTCGGACCTCAAATCCAAAGTGGTTGATCGACATAAAATTCTTCTTCTAAGAAACCATTCAGAAAAGATGACTTGACATCCATCCGTATATATACTTGTCATTTGTGTTGGGATGCTATGGTCAATAGAGTCCCATGTTGTCTAATCTTGCTAATGGAGCAAAAAAGTTTCACCATAATTAGTACCGGTTGTTGTGAGAATCCTTTGGCAACAAGTCTTGCCTGTGTTTTTCAATCTGCCCTTTCATTGAGTTTAGTTTTGTAAAACCCACTTGACACCAATACTCTCTTGTGACTTGGCAAATCAACAAGAACCCATGTCTTGTTCTTTCCCAATGGAGTCAATTTCTTGGTTCATGGTTTGAACCCAATGTGGCTCCTTAGCTTCTTCTTTAAAATATGTGGGTTGACATTACATTAAAGAAAAAAAATTATGCCGTTCAAATTCATTCAACTGCTGATGGATTTCTCTCTAAACTTCAGTTCTCTAATTTTGTGGTTCGTAGAATGATCACCGGGAGTTGAGTTATCCCTGAGAATTTTCAGTTGTTCCTGAAAATTCCAATCTTGAAGAATGGTTTGAGGTAATTTTATTGTTCTCAATTTTCTGCATTTTCAGAACTTGACAAAGAATGGATTTTGACTATCCATTTGTTGATTTTCCTCATCATTCCAGAATTTATTTTCTATAAATTTTACATCTCTCACAGAATTAGTTTCCTTGAGATTGGATTAAAATTCGTAAGTTTTATATGTTTCACTATATCCAAGAATATACATTTTCACTTTGTCATCAAGTTTCTTCCTTAATTGAGAAGGTACGTGTGCATATGCTAAGCATCCAAATGTCCTTAGATGTGCAATATTTAGCTATCCCAATCCATGCTTCTTTGGGAACTTTCATCTTTACACTTTGGTTGAGATCTATTCAGAGATAAACCGAGATGCTACTACCAGACCAAAAGTATTTGAACCTTCTCTTAAGAAGTGTTCTTTCCATATTCATTATTGTCTGATTTTTCCTTTCACCACTCCATTCTATCATGGAGTATACCTGGATGTTGTTTGCATAATAATGCCTTTTGATTTGGTGCACTTTGCAAATTCTATGGAGTTGTACTCTCCTCCTCCATCCGACATATGAGTGTTTGATATTTTCATCATTTTCAGCTTCCTACCTGAATTCTTTGATTTTTGTAAATGTTTCAGACTTGTGTCCCAGAAAATAGATCCATATTTTTCACAAATCATCAATAAATGTTAGAAAGTAAAATCTACCACCTATTGATTCTGTTTGCATTGGTCCACATAGGTCAGTGTGGAACAGTTCAAGATGTTGTTTGGTTTGATTTGATGACTGTGGAAAAACTAGTTCTCTTATGTTTTCCTGGAATGCAAGACTCACATAGAATTTGCTTTTTAAATATAGGAAGACCTTTGACCATGGAGTTCTTTCCTAGAAGACTTAGACTCTTAAATGGTAGATGTCCAACATCGTGATGCCAAACCATAGTTTTACTTAGGGTGGATGGACTTTGTGCGTATGGTTGAATCAGATTTGCAACAGGGTAACGGAAACATCCCATTTAGAGTCATATGGATTTTAAATCAATTTTCACTGGGATTTTGTCATATATCTTGCAAGATGCTCCCTCAAAGTACCTTATAGCCATATGTTCAATGAGTGGTCCTACACTTAGCAAATTATGTTTCTGATCCGAACATGATAGACATTGTTTATGTCTTTGATATCTCCATTAGTAAGAATAGGTACAGTTCCTTTCCTTGAACCTTGACTAAGTAATTATTTCTAAGTGTAATATCGTGATGAGATTGAAGAATCAATGCATGAAAGTAATTCTTTGTTACCTATCATGTGATTGCTACATCCACCATCTAGCAACCATAGATCTTTATGATGTTCTTCAGTATTGTGGCATGAAAGAAACATACATCCTGAGTTTTCTCCTGTGATTTCACATGTAGTCACCGAGAGTCGACCGCTTGTTTCCTTCCCCGACTCGTGACCATAGTGCCCATACTTTTGCGCATTGTAGCATTGAATGTTTGATTTCATTTGATCTTCCTTGCCCTTGAGGCTGGAAATTTTGATGTTGATTTTGTTGTTGATGCCTTTGACCTTGGAAATTTTGATTTGGATATTATTGTCTGTTACCTCCACTAGAGTGAGGGTTACTTTGATTGCTTTGTCTTCCTTGGTGACCTCTTATTCCTCCTCAATTCTCCTAAAGGAGAATTGAGTTTGCTTACTTGAGATTGACTCCATCCGTGAGATGCGCCTGTCTCATGTGTCACCAGAGAACCAATAAATTCATCTCTTGAAAAACTTGATAGATCCTTTGATTCAAGGATTGTTGTTACAACCATTTCAAATTTCTTGGTAAACTTCTGAGAATTTTCTGAACAATGCTGATTGATGGTTTCACCAATCAATCTGATTCTTCAATGTATGCCCATGACTGGGTCATGAACTGATCCACTTTTTCGGACTCTGTCATCCTGAGATTCTCGAATTGTGTCCACAAGGAATGTAGTTTAACTTTTTTTACCCTGTTATTTCCTTGATAGGAAGATTTAAGGATGTCCCAGTTCGCTTTGAAGTACTAGCTCGTGTGATTTTTGAGAAAAATGAATCATTCACAGAATTTTGAATCCAAAATCTAGCTTTATTTTCTTTGTTCCTCCTGTGGTTGCCCTCGAGTAATTTCCGCAGGATTGGTCATAGAGAAAGGTCTGCTCGATATGGTTCCACATATCCAAGATCCACCATATCCCAACACTCTTGTGCTTATAATAAGGATCTCATCCCAAGAGACCAGAACTCATAGTTCATTCCAAGAAGAATCAGACCCTAATTTGGTCCTAAATTGCCGCATGTCACCATTTTTTTAAATTTGAACAGCATCAAAAAAAAATTTACTTTCACCTGCTCTGCATGTAACTTGTGCTGGTTTCTTTAACCTCATAGACAAGCCTTGAACTCTCCAACTTCCAACGCCGAAATGCCACTACCATGAGACACGACTTGGAATTTGGCTCCTAGTTCTCATCAATGTGACCATCGCCGAAGGTTAAGCGCCACAGGATTTTCTGGGTTTTTGTCCCTTCTTTGAATCCCTCGAACTGACATCATTTCCCGACATGGTTTTCTTTTCTCATTTAAATTCTCCCTGCTTTTCCTCCCTAGTCAATGTGACTAGTTCTCATAAGACTGCGACTTTATCTTTTTTTCGAGGTTTTGGGCTTGGAAATCTCGATGTGATCTAACTTAAGTTATCCCTCTGGGATAAACTCGTGGTCCAAGTGACCTTGCCTTATATGACAATAGTCATACCTCTTTTCCTTTCGTGAAATTTCCAATGCTTTGATCTCCACGGGCCCTCCCATGATGGACGTTCCATCTCTTCTCAAGGATTAGACTTCAAATGTTCAACGCCTCGCGGTTTAGGGTTCACCGATTTTCAACTCCATAACATGGACCTCCTATTCGATTTTTTCGAAGCCTTGATTTCGCCATAAAGGCCCCATCAGACAATCTTAATTCCTGTTCCGGCTTCTGGTTTCACTTGGAGAATCCCGATCCTCATTTTGACGAGATGAGGTCGGCTATCCCCATAATGTAGCTTTCTTCCTTCTTTTCGTGATTTCAGACTTGCAATTCCCGAAATGCTCATGCTTCTTGTCCTTAGGATTCGCGAAACGTCGAATCTCGATATGCAGATGGCCCTTTCCTTTCGAGACTTTCCCTGAAGGCCTAGATTTTTGCCACGTGTCCCCTCAAGATGGATGGTCCTGGTCGTTTCACGATTTCGCGACTTGCGACACCCAATGATAGAAATCCTCTGTCAACTTGAAACCTCGGTAGCTGATATGCTGATAGTTTCCTCGATGTTCGCCATGTGTCTGAACAAATGGATGACTGTGATCTTTTCTAGATTTTGTGATTTGCGATGTCGGGATTTCGCGTATCGGGGTTTTGTAGAGCAGTCTCCTTCGCTTGTCCAACTCCCGATTCCCGATTTTGCGATGGGATAAGATCGATGGCTCATGATCTTTCGCGATCCAATGGTCCAGAATAGATCGTGATCTCGCGATTCACGAATTCTCACGTTAGTCTTCTGACCTTTACACCTTGCGAGTCAACGAAATGCCGAGATCTCGCCATGTGTTTGTTTATGGACGGTCCAAATGATTTTGGGATTTCGCGACTTCATAAGTCAAAATTTCTCCTGTGCGCTTCAGAGGACTAAACCTCGTGCACCTTCTTGTTGATCCAACTACTATCGGTCCTTTGCGCAAGATCTGACGACTGAAATTATTTCGTCTTTTCCGTGCTCTCTTCGTCCCTTTTGAACTGGTTTCCCGCTCTGGATCCGTTCGCAGGACGAATCTTACGGTCTCAATGGCTGTTATTTCCACATGAGATGCATTCTTTGCTCCTGTGGAAGAAAGATTTGTGAATCTTTCAAAGATTTGTGAATCTTTCAAAGATTTGAAAGAAATACACAAATTCTTTAAAGCTTGGCATTGTCTGCTGCAGTCTTTAATAGATTTGAGCGATTTCCAAAATGCTTTAAACGATGTTGCCTTCTGCAACAATCTTTCACAAATTTGAACGAATTCCATGAAATCTTCAACGTTTCGGCCTTCTGAATCTCTTCTTCGTGAATTCTTTGATGATTCTTGAAAATTACAAGAATCTTTAAAGTTTCATCTTCTGCACTTTCTTCTTCCTCGATCTTTCGGGCATTGTACGCTCTGCTTTGACGCGTGAGCTTCTTACACTGATCTTTTGAGCGTATGATGGTCTTCTTCCTCGTGGAATTTTCCTGCGAGGATCTTTCGAGAGTATGACGGACAACTCTCCAAGCCTTGTGAAAAGTCTGTGTCAAAATGCTCTCAAGGTCCGTGAAGCTCTGCGCTATTTGAGGATCATGTTGCTCTCCAGCCTGTGTGAAGAGGATTACTATTTTTGCTCTGATACCATGATAAATTGTGAAGTAAGAAATGTAGAGAGAAAAGAATAGAACATAAAACAATATATTAGAATATATGAAGAAGAGTTAATGAAGAAGTAACTACTATGCAAAGGGAAATAGCTGAGCTAAATAGGCTCAAGCAAATCAAGAATAGAAAGTACAGCTGGCCAAGACAACTGGTAGTGTACAGTTAGCCTGTTGAGGTTACATTATATTTAACAAAGAGGGGATGCAAAAAAAAAATGGTGTTACAATGAGTTGTCAGTGCAGTTCTCAGATTTTGGGGTGCTCTTCTTCGTCACCCAATTGGTTTCTCAACTTCTTGTGGAGGGTTGTAATTTTTCCTCAACAATGGCTCCTCCAATCTCCAACGGTCCCAATACTTTCCTCATGTGGCTCTTTCTTTGACTCAATCTCTTCTCCTTTCACACAAAGACAACAATTGACGACTTCCTTTCCGGACTATGATTATTCACAGTCAAAGGTAAATTATAGTAGTTCCGCTAGAGAACAATGTAACCAACTATCACTCTAACAATGGCATGATCTGTGTGCTGGAAGCTCCTCCACAGTAAATACAATAGAAAACAACTTTGCAAGATTTTGTAGGATGCACTCTACCAACAATCCCAGTAGCCACACCACGCACTCCAAGCAACCATAGGCAAGGATTACCACTATTATCATTCGTCTCGTGGGAAAAGGTAGGTAAAATAACTGTAGTTCAATGAATCAGTACCATGGAAGAATCTAGCTCCAATGATTCTCTTCACACAATGTTGTCTAGACATTCTCTGTGGCTTGATCTGTGACAGGAAGATCCTGTACACAACGACTCTAGCAATGGCATCCTTCTCCTTCAACAACAACGATGATTCCTTAACCAGGCGGCTCACTCAAAACCAAATCATGTTATCTGCCCAGATCTTAATAGCACACACACACAAAACAAACTACTTTACTCTCCACATGTTCCTGGGAACTCCTGGGAGGGAGTTATGCCCAATCTAGCTCTGATACCATATTAAAACTAGAGAGTAGAACATTACACATCAAACAATATGTCAAACACATTCTTGAATTAATGTAAAGATGCATATAAATACAACATGATGCAATCTTCATGGTTAAGAAAATATCTCAACCTCACACCATTTTAGAATTCTCTGATACCATATTAAAACGAGAGAGTAGAGCATTACACATCAAACAATATGTCAAACACACTCTTGAATTAATGTAAAGATGCATATAAATACAATATGATGCAATCTTCATGGTTAAGAAAATATCTCAACCTCATACCATTTTAAAACTCTTTGTTAGAGAAAAATTCTCTCACAATTATCTAGATTTAAAAAACTCTAAATAGATAACCAATAATAATCACATCCAAATATATAAACACACATAATACAAATAATTATTATATATGTTATATATGATACATATTTATTTATCATTATTATTATTAAATGTTTGAAATAATACTTATTTTGTTTGTTATATATGATAAACATTTATTTAATGTTTGAAATATTAT